>VYZQ01013147.1:0-15765 GCA_013400655.1 Mystacornis crossleyi | reverse complement strand
ACACCTGTCCGAACCAGGACACTTAGCTTCTAACTTTAGATGTAAATGTAATTCAAAGCACGTATTTGGGGCTTATTAAGTCTTTCTATTTCGGGCTGCATTTTGTGGATGTTGGTCACAATAGTCTTACACACATAGACAACTTTCATCTCACAAAATTGCACTGTTTTGGGCAGGCCTTTCTGATACCACCAATCTTCCTGATGGACTTCGGTATTTTCAGAAAAATAACATTTTCCATTCTGTTTTCTGTGCTAAGTGAAAATTTAAGCATTTAGATTGATAATTCGGTACAGAATCCAAATATCCAAGAGTGCCTGCTTCTGGAGAAGCAAAGTTTCTAAGACATTTCTCTCCAAATATCCTATTTTTACTCACTTTTGATTTACTGGACTTTCATCTGCTTGGTCTAAACTTGCCTTTGTTTTGGAAAGCTCCATAACAAACATCCTGCTAACTCCATGCCTTACTGCATAAGAATGTGAGAAAAAGTGGATCTTCTGCTCTTCAGAATGTGTTGGCACTTTAGTTGGCGTTACATAAGACTAAAAGCCTCTCTTAAAGCATCAGGCTCAGCAGGAGGCAGGGGTATGAGTAATCTTCACTTTGCCTTGTTTGAGGCAATTGGTTTTGAAATAACAAAGCCATGCAAACCTGACAACATGTGTTTGTGGGAGCCTGGCAATATGTTCATTTACTTGACATCAGAGAGAGAAACAAGCACAAAAACGCCATTAATTTTTCTTAAGTGCTGGAGAGAAACTGGAATATTTTTCTTCATGGGATTGTTGACCATTTTAACTTATATAAACTCCTTTTCCATACTTAAATGCATATGTCTGCTTAAAATTACGTATGGAAAATTTAATTATTTAATATTTAATGATTTTATTTAGTCCACCTCAGAGCTAGGGAATGATGGGATGATGTAACAAGCAGTACAGGCAGTGCATTTCTCAGCATGAGTCTGGGGTGGTTTCACATGTGGGAGTGCTGAACGTATGTTAATGTGGATAGAAGAATGTCAAGCACCTCCATTCATGTAATAATTCTTTTATTGAAAACTGCTGTGAATTAAGTGAAGCGAGACCTGGTAAGGAGAGCTAATGCCTTTCTTGTTCAATAAGAGGGAAAAGATATCTGTCTAAATATTACTGAAGGATGCTGAAAAGAAGAAGTAGGTCAGTGGGAACTCTATAGCACCTTATCACGTATAATTGCCTTTTACATATTTTGAAAAATCAGCTGAGCCCTCGCATGAGCTGCAGCATAAAGCCAGAAGATTGGCTCACCATGGTGGCCATGCAGATACTTCCTCTTTGCAGGGTCACATTCAGTCACGGAATAACGAGAAAACTCTGCTGGACATTGACCGGCCATTTTTAGGGAAGATTCTTAGCTTTCATTACTAAATCTTTAAATTATAAAGTAGTTATTAAACAACACTCACCCCTAATATTATATAAAATTAGAGGGTTTTTTTTTCCTGTTTACTTGTATTTAAAACTTGCCATCTGGATCTCTCATGTATTTTGAAGTTCTGATGAGGCATTTGCTGAGGATCTTT
This sequence comes from Mystacornis crossleyi, assembly GCA_013400655.1. Taxonomy (NCBI): domain Eukaryota; kingdom Metazoa; phylum Chordata; class Aves; order Passeriformes; family Timaliidae; genus Mystacornis; species Mystacornis crossleyi. The sequence continues at coordinate 14,198 of VYZQ01013147.1, read as the reverse complement.
ATATTGTTGGCAATATACCTTAATGCACAGAACCAGGCATCTGCTTACAGAGCTAAAATTGTACCTGTCAGACTTCAGGACAGGAAGCAAAACATTAATGCTGGGACATAACTGCATAATATTGCCTGACCAATCTCAGGCTCGCTGTGTGTCTTTAGCAGGATAAGAATCATGGATCTTTTCAGTTTTTGTTGTGTTATTCCTAAAGGTGTTTGTTCTACTAAAAATTTGACTTTCTAAGACAGATTCTCTGGTTCCCAGTGTCTTTATCTGGCACTGCCTGGCCATTGTTCTTTCTAGTGCCTTCTAGATCTTGTATTTCTAGAAGTTCAAACCTGTGGAGCTGGATCAGTAAGAACAAGTGTGAAACGCAAAAAATGTGAACTTCAGTGTCATAAAAGACAAATGGAAAATAATAAAGACCCACTGCAAATCATTCTGTTTCCGCAGTGAAATAAGAGCAGAAGCTCCTTCTAGTTTCCATAAACCTTGGTTTATAAGCTTTTTTTTTTCCCTGACTTCCCTCTCTCTGAATACAGAGAAGTCTGGATTCTTACTATAGAGACATAAAAATGCCTGCTAGGTTAAATTTAGTGCCACATGCAGCTTTTTATTCTTTTTCGAGCAATGTGCAGAACCAAATGTATTGAAAGTGGGTAGAGGTAGTCTTGTAAAGAGACTGTCCCAATGTGTTACTCTTTGCTTGCTCTACTATCCTTTTCTTTGCTTCACAACAAGATTTTGAACAACACAAGTTACTTTTCTTAAATGGAAATAGGAAGATATAAAGAGCATAAAGACATGAAAAGAGCTACTGAGAAAGACTGGAATTTACAACAGTTTTAGAGATTCAGCTGACATTACTACAATAACAGTGTAAAGCAACTGTGTATGATTTCTGCTTCCTGTGCTATGCTTCCTTCATGATGCACAGAAATTGAATTGGGACACAAGCACTCGAGTAACAGCATGTCTGGACTGTGAACAATTGCCTATCTAGGCAAATCTGACTGCAAAGGAAGATGAATGATGCCTGGTAAAACGGGAAACTCAGTAATTCACAGAATAACCCAGGCAGAATAACTAAAAAGCTGAAAACCCTAAGGCAAAGCAAAAACCTAAAAGATGAACAACAAAGAAGTTTAGGGTAGGAAACATGAAAAGAATGGCTTTAATTTTGATTATTCATCATCAAGCTTCAGTACCAGATATGATTTATTAATGCATACTGCACCAGGTAGAGAAAAAAGCCAATAGGGAAGAAAACAACACATGAGGATAAGTCTTAATCATGTTTTCAAGATAATTTGAATCCAGCAGGTCCTCCACAAGGAGCATATTGTGCAACTAGCTCAAAAGATGAAATCTGTTTGAGTGCCAAGCAAAAGATACTTTAACTGTTATTGAGAATATAATATTTCATTTTAATATTTCATTATATGGTCATTACTTCACAGACCTCTGGGGATTGTGGTGGGGTGCGTGTGCTGTCTCCTCTGGTCCCAATAAATGGAATTACCTTTATCTACTAGTGATTACCTAACTAAAATTTTGCAGTTGTTTGGGCAGTGGCTGTGCTGGAATGATGAAATATGCATCAGTTATTTACACAGAATCACGGAACCACATCACCTTTTTCACTGTCTGCAAATTGCAAGGAAGAGCTATAAAGAAAATAATCACAGCTTAATTTTTGGAAGTTATATTTAGGTGCTATCCTATAGATGGCAATATAGTGTAAAACAAAAATCTTACTGCAAGAGATTATGTGGCTGTTAAAAAGAAGAAATTTTTTTTTTCTTTTTACATGGTCTCTTTGTTTATTTCATTTGAGCATACTGGATTGTTTGAAATAGAGTAGTCTTTATGCATTAAAATGAGAGATTTGTGAAATGCAACCATTTAAAAAAAATCATTTATTAAATATATTTCTTTCAGTGATCTCTTAAAACAGGAAGAAAAAAGCTTTCCTTCCATTAGCCCCATGTGCCCTCTAAAAATGCACATTCAGAACAAAAATCACACCAAAGTTGGACATACCTGATATCTAGCTCAGTCTGATAAAACTGGAGGCCCCGATGACTTCTAAAGCAGGTTCCTAACAGAAATTACTATGGAAGTGATTATGTTGGAAGTAAAGACAAGCCATTTTTGAACACTCTAAAAGTTGAATTATGGTGTTGAGGAGGTAGGACAGAGGCCCTGGGAATCCATATTATCCATGAAAGAAGCTTTGTATACACTGCTAGAAATCTGAATGGCTAAAGAATTTAAAATGGAATTTTTTTGAGGGATTTCTTGCTACCTGATGATTGCAGAAGGCAGGAATATTGGGTAAAATCTTTCTGCAATACAAATAAAGTCACTGAAACTTGAATTTTTGAGGCTTTTGATTCTGAATTCTTACCTTACAGCATCTGCTCTTGAAGGTGCAATGTGTCTGGAACTAATGTTCATGTAGTCCTGTGGTAATTGTACTACCTCTGTTTCCTTCCCTAATTATTTTAAATACTTTTTGTCTGTCTTTGCAAGTTACCTTCAACTGTTTGTTGAACTAGTAGCCATTCAGGTTTCATTCTTAACACACCTTAGATAGAATTTGAGTACTTTCTATAACATTCACCGTGAAAAACACTGAAGTATTTGTCTTGGTATTTGTTAATCCCAGTTTAAAAGAACAAAACCAAACCAAACCAACACAACAAAAACCTCACCAAAATAAAAAACCAATAGCCAAAACCAAACAAAATATTTTGACTTCTACTTAAATGACTTTTTTAGGAGGCCTATCACATCTCAGGATAATAAATGCCATTTAAGAAGCAGGGAAACCAAATTTCTATATGTTTTTCTAATTTTATATGATGTTCACATATTTGGAAATACTTTTATGAGCTATTGAAATAATTCATGATTCACTAATATGCTCAGTGTAGCTCATATTCTGTCCTGTCACTTTGTTCTTTTACAGACAGGTAAAACCTATTTAAACAGGTGATCTTGAACAGCAAATATCTGAAGAGTTAAATGTATTCATTTCCTGTTGTCAAATCACCTGAGGTATAATTGAATTTCAATTACAAGTTGAGACTTCATTAGGAAAGCTTCCTGAAAAGCTATTTATACAGGCAGTGTAAAATTAATGACTTTTATGACACAGTCATCTTTCCCCCCCATGTTTCTGTTGTATATTTACCTGTTCCTGGGCTGTGAGCACTGGCAGCTGTCGTGGTTTAAAGCCAGGTGACAGCTGAGTGCCACGGAGCAGCTCCTGCAGCCCCCAGGGGGATGTGGAGGAGAACTGGGAAAATAGGGACAGTCCTTGGGTTGAGATGAGAACAGTTTAATAGCTGAAGTAAAACAAAACAATATAATAATATTCATTGTGATAAAAAGGGAGACAATGAACAGAGAAAGAGAAAAAAGTAAAGCCTAAGCAAGACAAGTGATGCACAATTGCTCAGCATCCACTGACCAAAGGCCAGCCTGTCCCTGACCAGCTTATGGACTGGACACGGTGTTCCAGGGTGTGGAGTATCCCTTTGGCCAGTCCAGGTCAGCTGTCCTGGCCGTGCTCCCTCCTGGTTTCTGGTGCTCCCGCTCCCTGCCACAGCAGGGGAACTGGAAAGTCCTTGATTGAGAGCAAGAGCTGCTTTGCAACAATTAAACATCAGCGTGTTTTCAACATTATTCTCATCCCGCTTCTAAAACACGGCACTGTACCAGCTACTCGGAAGAAAATTAATTCTATCCCAGTTGAAATCAGGACAACATTAAAAATTACCTCATTTTTCTGGCGCAAGATCCCTAATATTAGTTTTCTAACAACTGTTGGTTTGTCATGGTGAACCGGTAGAACTGAACTGGTCAGGCTGCCCCCTGGTGTGTTTAAAACCAATTTTCCTTCAGAAGGTCAGAGGCATCTGTACTTAACGTATTCTTTTAGGGAGAAATAAGATTTCTGTGTGAAAGGAGACAATCACAAAGGATGTGAATCTTTTGCAGAGACTCTTATGAACAGAAGTTAACAATGCAGGCTGGACTTTTGGGGAAAAAAAAAAAGGGTAAAATAGGTGAATTTTCTGCCTTGACTGAGATATTTGAGAGAGGAGAGGGCTATGTTAGGGTTTAGGATTTCCCTCCCCATTGAGCCAGATGAACAACAGAAAGACCCTTGATTTCTCCTTCTCCCCCATCCTCAGCACATATCATCACATATTTCCTTAAGTGATCTCTTTGTTGTCTGGATATCTGTATGTTTGTTTTCTTTCTCTCTCTCCTTTTCTCATAGGTGTCATTCTCTATTAGACAGCAAATTCTGAGTAACTCCCTTTCTCATTTCTTATTTTGATTAGCATGAATGTCTTCTGTAGTGAAATACTGTGGAAATATCTAAATCTGGAAATGTTAAATAAACCCCATCCAAACAAACACAAAAATAATTTGTAAAAATGCAATAATGCTGCATTACAATGTTAACCTTGATAATTAAATGAAAAATATTGAGAAAAGGAAGACCTTATGGGAACTGTTCCATTTATTTGTATTGACTTTCAATCAGGAACTGTTTGACCATGTAGCTACATTAAAATATGTTGAGTATTTCACTTAAAGGTAAGCCACTTGTGCAGCTGTTAATCATGATACCAAAAGGCAGCATATGGTTGCATGCTGAGATGAAAATAACAAAATGCACAAAATACATGTTAAAATCTTCTGAAAACAACTGTTTTCTCTCTGAGTGCAGGAGTGCTGGAGGGTTTTTTATTACAGAGAATATTAATGACAGTAGGATCAGGGCTAAATGTGTTCCTTGATATTTTAAGCAGCAACCATTCTAGGAATAGACACAAAAGATCCAGTTTTAACATTAAACTTTATCCATCTTATTTGATAATCTTTGTTTTTTTTATTTTTCCCCTGATACTTTTCGAATGACTCTTCCTTTATCCTCTGATCCCCTTCGTGCTTTCATTCTGGCCCCAGCCTTTTCATCAATTTGTTACACTTCTATGTCTATGAGTTCTGTTTTACTTCTTGTTCAAGGGACCCTCATTTTGATCTATAGGGGAGGGAGGAGAATAAAGTGAGGCTTCCTTTCAGTTTTAAAAACTTACTGGTGGGAGATCTGAGAGCTTCAAACGAGCCTCTTTTACCCTTCTTTGCAGTTAGTTTCCTTCTGATCTCACGTAGCAGTGATCTTTATTTCCCTCCTGTTTTCCTCTGTGTTTATCTCTCGAATGGAGGAAGAATCTGTCTTACCCCTTATCTGTTCCTCCGTTTTCCAAAAGGTTCCTCATTTATTGTTCCGAGGATGTGATGTGGTTAAACTGCAGCAACCAAGAGCAAGCACTTTGTCTCTAACAGCCCTTTACTTTTGGTTACACAAAGTTTCCCAAGGACTGGAGGAAAAAATAAGAATCATCTCTGTACCCTTTTAACTGTGAAATCCTAATTTTTCTTTCTCCATCCTGATGATGTGTTTGATAGTTCTCTTTCTGAAGAAACTCTTCTTATTCCACAGAGAATCTTGGATCCTGGGGGGGAAGAATCTCACACAATACCTGGAAAATAAACAAAAAAAGTGAGATAATAGTAGTGTTGCATTACCTTTTTTGTTCTTCATTTTTTCCCCCTCCTACTCCACAGTCATGTTTGGATTTAGTTCAAGGTAAAGTGGAAGAAAGTTTGAGAGTATGTGTGTATGTAAATATATATCTGTGGATGCAAGCTTCTGTGTGCACCGAAAGATCTGACAAATAAATTCAATGGGCAGGGCAGCAATCAGTAAGCTTAAAAAATTTAAATGCAGCCATCTTACAGTTTCATAATTTGAGGAATTCAGATGTCACAAGTGATAAAATGTTAAACATTTTAACTCTCAAATTGACAAAAAACCACCTGCGAATTAACGAATGAGCCAGCAATCTTTGGGGTTGGTGCAGTATATCTTTAGGACACAAATACTGAGGAGAAAAAAAACCCTTTTTTTCCCCTGCACTTGCTGTTTCTTTTCCTTTTAGAAGTCATTACAGCTAATTACCAACAAGGATTAGCTTTTTCAGTAGGTTATTCTTACAATGTGCCATTCTGAGCTAAACTCTGAACAAACGCAATCATCTAAAAGAGAAAACAGAGATTAATCAGCTAATAGTGAAAGAAACTTGATTACACAAAAGTGACAAAGCATAAAACCCCTTGCATTTGCAACCCATAAAATATTAATTAAAATAATTAAGATTAGGGAGTAGTGCCTGTAAAGATCTTTTTTTCCTCCTCCACTTTTATTTTAGAAGTCTTTTGATTTGCTTTCCTTCAAGAGACACTTGAACTGTGTCAATCACATGCTCAACCAGAGATAATCTGAGTTCTTTTGTTCTTAGCTCCTGTGACTAATGCCTTGGAAGATACGATCTGGGACTTGGTTGCTTTCTCTCATTTTTGATTGTGCAGGGATTTTAGTGTTAATACTGTGAGGAGATGAGAACAGCAGCAGGTGACAAAAGAAACTTCCTGTGGATGAGGGCAGTGAGACAATTAAATCCAATTATCTTAAAAAATAACCCTACAAAAGGCCGCCACAAACAAACCAAAACCAACCAAAAAATTGCCATCTATCATCCCCTCTGCCCCAAACCCTCTCCATTCCTATATTGCTGCTCTCCACGTATCATGGAAGAAAGAAAAGGCAGATTTCCTGTAGAAGAGAAAGAGAACATGATCTTATGCTCTGGGAGGAAGAAATACTTATTAAAAAAAGATTCCTGAGAAGCAGAAGGCAGAGAGAAGAGAAAGCGATGGGTAAAGGAGGGAAGAGAACAAGGCAGTCGAACAGAGACAGGCCTTTGCAGAGTTTTCTACTTTGCAATTGTGGGGTCTGTGATGGTGTCTTAGCGCCTGGGAGGGAGAGCAGGCCCCACCTCAGGCAGGTGCCATCAGCTCGGGAGCTCTGGGCAGCTGCGCAGGACAAATCAGTGCAGAATACACCCACAGCAAGGTTAAAGTGGTAAAAAGGAGATTTGAATTTTTTTCCTTGCATGGGTGTTTTCTGAATGAATGTCTTTTTTCTCAGGAAGATTTCTCCTCGGGAGTTTTAGTGATCATTATGAAGAGATTTACACAGATTTCACCTAAGTTCACAGCAACAGAAAATAAAATGCTATACTCAAGAAACAAACATTGTTTTAGTCATTATCCCCTAATACCTTATTATAAATGCATATTTTCTTTCCTGGTAATTATATAACTTAGATTTTGTTATTTCAGAGGGAGACAACAAACTGTACAGTATTCTACAAATTCTGGAAGAACAAAAACTGAAGGAAAGGACAGTAAATATGTTACAGGTATAGGACAGAGAGGAAGGAAGAGAAGAGAAGGATATTGTGTATTGTGTGTTAGTTATGCAGGAACGATGACACAGAAGCTTTTAATAGATAACACAAATTGATGGAGAAGTTTTCTTTAGGTATTTTCTGTCCATTGCTTCTTCTATCTTCTAATCCACTTTATACAAAAATCTCTTGAAGGCAAATGTTTTATGTCTATAAATTATGCTTAGTTCTCTATAGTTAAAAAAAAAAAATCCAGATCCCCATTCTTCTATGTTCATTACCAAGACAACCCTAAAATATGGAGTCTCTCCACTGAAGTCCATTGGTGTTTATTGAGACCCCCCCGCAATCAATTTTTACCACTTAATTATTGTTGATGTTGAAGAAGGAAAAATGATTAATTACAAAGTTATTGATATGTCATTTAATCTTTTTAATTTATAGAGACAAATATTGCACTGTTTCAGTATTAAGATATTTATTTGTAGAAACATGGATGTGTTAATGAACTTAGCAGTGAATTTGTTTTCATACCCCAGCTAGCCATTATTCTTGAAGGTTGATTAAGAGCTGGTACTTTGTTCAATAGCAGCAGGTTTTCCCAGACAGAAAATTAACTCTTAGGGGAGCAGAGCTCTGCTGCATATTTGAGTAACACTTAGATGTGTACAGTTCATTACAGAACAACAGCAAGAACAAGACACGAAATGTTTCATTTTCCTGGAAAGCAAACACAGAGATAATTGGAACTTGATATATTGTTGGTGCAAGTAGAGGAGCTTGTACTCAAAGACATACAACTTTTTCTTTTCGTACCTGAAAATAGCTTTTTTAAAAAAAAACTTTATTTGCATTATAGCTTTTTGCTTCAACATGGTATCCAGCAGATGTAATGAACTGGAAGCACAACTNATTAAGAGCTGGTACTTTGTTCAATAGCAGCAGGTTTTCCCAGACAGAAAATTAACTCTTAGGGGAGCAGAGCTCTGCTGCATATTTGAGTAACACTTAGATGTGTACAGTTCATTACAGAACAGCAAGAACAAGACACGAAATGTTTCATTTTCCTGGAAAGCAAACACAGAGATAATTGGAACTTGATATATTGTTGGTGCAAGTAGAGGAGCTTGTACTCAAAGACATACAACTTTTTCTTTTCGTACCTGAAAATAGCTTTTTTAAAAAAAATTTTATTTGCATTATAGCTTTTTGCTTCAACATGGTATCCAGCAGATGTAATGAACTGGAAGCACAACTGAGATGGTAGAATTAAGCTTCTGCACCACTTTTTTATGTCTCTCTCTCTCTTTTTTTTTTTTTTTTCCTTTAGATAATGGAATAGTCTTTGTGGAATCTGCATTTTTTAATAAGTAAATTTTTGAATTTAGATTACCATTCCCTGAATTTTGGTGCCCCTCTCTCTTCTAACATTATTATCGATGTGTAATGGAAACTTACAGTAGCCTCAAACACTTTTAGTCCAGCTGTGCAAGCAGGCACAAGGTGAGGTTCTTGGGGGTATTCATCAGGGCTGATGATCCTTGTGGGCCCCTTCCAGCTCAGGATATTCTACGAGACAACCTTATGAAAAAAAATCATTGCAGGGATAAGCAGGTTTGGTTTTGATTCTCATTGTACCTCTTTTCTTGAATATTGATACTTTAAAAAAAATTATTATGCAGTTTATACTCTTATTTTTAACAGTATATTACTGCTTAAGAGGTAACTTTTATACTGGAGATAAACAGTCTGATTCTGATATCACCTGCCCAGGATCAGTGTAAATCAACTTGGAATTAGGCTGTAGGGAAAGTTCACTTATCTTGTGGACTTAACCACTTGCATGGCAGCTAATCAGTGTGCCCCCTAAAACCCTAAAAGGGTTTAGGAACAAATTACTGGCTGTCCCAGATGAGAAGCTATCATGATGTCTTGCTTGGTATCACACACTGCACCAGTTTATTACAGGAACATATTCTATTTAGATAAACAGTGCTTTGGTATTTATCAGAAAATTTAAGAGAAAGCCCATGTGTCTGATCTGAAAATTCATTCTTTTAACTTATAATTTTTTAACATAAATCATTGTGCTAAGTGAGAGAAAGTTTTTTCACTTATTTTCTTTCTTTTCTCCTGTGCATGGAGAGTTACTCTGGCACGAGCCAGTGGTCCCTTTTGGCTGCAGTGACTGAGCCAGTGCTGCTCAGCACGTCAGCAGGAACACATTAACCCATCCTACCACCTCCGTGACTGCTGGAGTGCCTGCCCAGACCTGCCTGTGGTCAGGAAAATGAAACCTCACAGGTTTTGTTCATGGAGGCTTTACTTTCTGAAGGCTGGTTGTTTAGCTCAGGAACTAGCTAGAAATGAGATGAAATGGGCTTTGAAGGGAGTTACAGTCGTGGTAACCACACCTAAAAAACCACTTCAGGTTAGCAGAAGTGAGTGGGTGAAACTTTCCGTGACTGACCAGGTAGCAAGAAAAAAGCCATTTGTTTTCCCATTTTGGAGGATGCTATAGAGAGGACTGGCTGAGATTTGACTGTGTGATGTATGCTATGAAGACGAAAACAATATAATGTACACCTGTAGACTGTGCTAACTTTATCCTTTTGTGTACAGACTTTCCTCTTCATGGAGACCGGTCATTGAGCATTGAGCAGGAGCCAAACAGCTCAGGTTATAGTTCTGTTCAAGTCCTCCTAATGGGATGAACAGGTGGAAAGGGCAAAGCCACCAGAGGAAGGAAAAGCAGGAATGTGGAAACAAGCCCTGATAGACTCTCCGTGGATGTTCAAAACCTAAATCTGTTTAAACTCTCCTCATCTTGGCCTGCTGAGGTCTTTTGGAGCCCTGGCCTAGGTGAATGCAATGCCCCTGTAGCTGGATAAGCTCATGGTGGTTGATCTATTCTTGGGTCACCTACAGGCACTTTTCAGCTGATTTTTTTCTAAATCTCTGCTGCTTTCACTCATGCATGCCCTTGGAGAACAGGATGTTTTAACTTTACCAATACTGATTCTCCCTGCATAAGTGGTCAAAGAGATGAATCAAGAAGTGAAAAATCTACAAAATCGCCATAGAAATTCTAGCTATTATTAACAAATATCTTAAAAGAAGCTTACTACAAGTGCTAAAAAAGACAACAAGCGCTAGCGTTTTATTGATTGCAAAATGAAAAAAAAACACCTTTGGCAATGCTAAACAGGAAGTTTTCACTAATGGTTAAAAAACGAATTTGCTGTAGTGCAATGTAATCTGCAAATCCCTATCCTCTGGTGATTGATCATTCTTCATCCCATGGCTGGCTGAACAATTACTGATCTCTTTAATTCGGTCAGCAGGATGCTTCCTTGCTCTATCTGGGGCTGTAAGACTTTGTAACAGAACACATTACCATGCTTCTGTAAATCAAAATGTATGTTACCTAGCTCCCTGAACACAGGAGACCCAGGTTTTATAAGTGCTGTTACAGAAAAAGATAATCCATGACAACAAGTATGGGGAGTGCACAAGCAATTTACCTGTCACCATTCACCCTCCAATGCACTCCAGTATTTTGGCAGAACATTTTAATGGAAAGGGATTTTAAAGTTGCACCCAAATCTGTAGCATTTTCCACTTTCACAAATATTTGATGTTTCATTTGCTTTTATCTCTTTCCCTGTCTTTCTGTTCATCTTTGGCTGAGAAAAGTAAAGAATGGCCAAGGCAGTGACCTGCTAAGCGTTAGAAAGAACGATGTTAGATGCAGAAATATGATGTTTGTTTTACCCCTACTTTGTGGTGCTTGGGATTTTGCTTTAATGTTTCATACTCTGCGCCCTCATCATGCCCTCTGCAGCAGCTCTAGAGAAATTGCTGCAGCTCTGCAAGTTCCAAATTTAAGTTTTTTGCTACTACCAGCTTAAGCTTGTGGATTTAGGGATTCCCTACTTCAGTGAGTGACTGAGATCACTCTGAACACTTGTTCCAAGTTTTGATCTGTTTCCAGATGAGCTGTCTTTGGCTTGGAGGTGTGGTTGCCTTGCTCACTGGGTCATATCTACTTTTCCTCTCTGCCCTGACAATCTGTCCGTTCTGTGTTGATATCTCCATTTCTCTATTTAGACCCTTGCTGGTTTCCTTTTTTAGAACTTAATTCAGCTTCTCCTTTCCCTGTTCCTTCTCACTTTAAGCCAACTGTTTTGTTGTTTACTGCAAGGTGTAACAACTTGATATGATAGAATATATACAGTGGTATTTTTTATGTATATCACCCAGCTTGGGTTATGCTAATAACAATACTGAGCACATTTATACAATTTGAAATAATTGCACAGAGATTAAATAATTATTCAGCACAGGGGGTAAATGAAGAAATAATTATCATTTGTTTTTTAAATAGAATGAAAGCTGAGGTGACTCACTTAAGTTCTACAATGAGTTGGGGTACTAGTAGGTAGAGGTCTTGCAATGTTTTTATTTTTTTGAGAAATCTGCTCATAATGCTTTTTAAGACAGTGTATTTCAGTAGCTTACTATATCAGGATAGTCTTGATAAATGTATTTATCATTACAATATCAATGTTGTTTTAGCTGAGCCCACAGGAAGCATGAATGTTTTCTATAATTAAACCTGTGAGCACCTGATGCAAAAATTAATGGATAGACTGGATTCACTTTGATATGAATGAAGTTTAGGCTATGTCAGTACAGACTGATTGTATAAATAACAATATATAAATGCTTGATTATATTTTTTGCTTTTATTGTGTCATAAAATAACAGCTTTATCCTTCATAATGGCACAACCTATTTTTTTTTTTAATTTTTTTAAGAAAATACAGTTCAGAAAAATCTAATTACATTTTAATCGAGGGTATTGCTGAAAGAAACCATGAAGGAAAAAAAAGTTATTATAAAGGGTTCTGCAATAAAGCAAGCTGCTCTCCCTCTCTGTTTCTTGTCCTACTGTTTCAGGACAGTAAAATATTTAGCAAACTTTAAACAAAATTTGTTAATTTAACATGAAAATGCAAGAAAAAGTACAAATTTTTATGCAGATTTCTGCCTGAAAGCATAAAATAGTACCTGGTGGTCCCCAGAGCAGCCCTGCATTCATCAAAGGTTGTGGAAAATTATTCTACACTACTATTTTGCTGAAAAATAACATTTTGGGCGTCTTCCTAACTGTAGTAGTTTGTGAAATTACACAACTGATTTTTAATTTTTTTAATCCACTTTGGATTCCATGCAGTTAATCCCTTATATGTAGTCTCAGTTTGTGTGAGTGAACATTGTACTTGCTCCAGCCTACCACTGAAGTACTAACCCAAAATGTGTGTAGAAGTGGGCCCAGGACAGACTCATCTGGAACTCTGCTTAAAATATTTTTCTGGTTGCCAGAAAACTGTTGGTTACTGCAAATTTATGAAGTTTTGTGCCCATCTTCTTTTGTCTTCATCAACCCCAAATTTCCCAGTTTACTCATGAGTGTCCAAAGGGACAGCATCCAGTGCAGTTCTAAAGTCAAGACAAATTATCTCTAGTGCCTCCCCCTTATCTGCCGGACCCATTATCCTGTCATGGAAGGAAATTGGATTGTTTTGATGAGATTTGTTCTTTGACAGATCCGTGTTAGCTGCTTCTTATCATGTTTACTATCCTGTAGGTGCTTTTAAATTGACTCTTAAGTGATTTATTCTGGTATCTCTCTGAACACTGGAGTTAGACTGGCTGATCTATAATTTTCCAAGCCCTTTCTCTCATTTTGGAAACACCCATGAAGTTTGCCCTTCACCAGTCCTTTAGAAACTCCCTTTTATATCTTCAACAAATTCTTGAAAATAAGCTTTAATGACTCACAGGTAGCATTGGCTGGTTTCTTGTGTACCCCTGGGTGAACTGAATCAGGTCCTGTCAACTTGGATGCATTTCATTTATCCAAATATTTTTCACATTTTCTTTTTTTTTTCCTGTTTTTTTCTTTTTTTTTTTTTTTCTTTTACTGACTGTGGCCTATTCATCAACAATTCTGCTCTAACTCTGCTCCAATGCACAGAATTTTAAACTAATGACTGATATCCTCTTTTAGAGGTTAACATGCATGTATTATAAACATCCCATTGTACATGTACAACCCATTTTATTCATTTTATTAATGTTCATCCCATTGAAACTCTCAAGATGAGCTTTACAAGGCACTTGAACTATTTTCAAATCATACGGTTACACTTAGGAACAAGGAAATTGCATTACTGGGGAGATTAGAGTTACTGAAATCCGTCTGTGATCTAATAGCAGGTGACAATACATTTTAAACAGGGGTGCAAGTGAAAAGATAATAAACTCTCCATCCCCAAAACCTTTTCATGAGTAACTGAAAAGTAAGTTTAATTCTGAGCATGTGTTTTTTTTAATCAAAACCCTATTTGTTTTCAATGTCTGAATCTGTCAGTTGTAAAGATGGATTCTCCTTGAACTTAAGTAAAATATTGACTGTTTGGATTTAAACTTTAGCTGTATCTTTATTGTGTATATTAAAAAAAAAATCCAAGGAGTATTTACAATGATTTTAAAATTTTGGTACAGTTTTTGCTTTTGCAGAGCAAATAGAGGAAAGAGCTTCGTAATGTATTGTCCTGTGGGATTTTTTTTGCTTTGTTTTCTATATGCGGAAGGGATTTTTATCCCTGTGTGTGTCTTTGATTCAGATGCATTCTCTACTGCTCAATTTAGACAAACCGTTTGTTACTATGGATTCTCAAAATTGCTCAATTTTCCAGGCTTGTGCAAGAATTTCCCTCTCCAACCCAAGCCAGTTTTTCAGCATTTCTCATCCAGTGTGTGATGCATCATTTCTTGTGGATGCAGACATGCAGT
>VYZQ01013142.1:0-13725 GCA_013400655.1 Mystacornis crossleyi | reverse complement strand
AGACACCTGTCCAAACCAGGACATGTACAGCTCAGCTAAATAATTTCCCTAAGACTAGAGAATATGTAGTTTTTGAGGCAAGGCTGACATTGGGCTTTGTTATGAAGACAAGACTAGAAAAAAAAAAACATAAGATGAATCCCACTGCAATGTAATTTTGGGTTTTATCCCTGGTTTGCAAAGGAAATGGACAAATCCTTTGATTTAAAATTTTTATTGTGCTAAAATAGTCTTGATTTTAAATGCAGTTAAACAGATTCTTTCCCCCTTGCCACAGTTCCAGTCTGTACAATGCATGTGAGTACAGCGGATGTCCTCCCACCCAAGTGAGACAAGCTTGGTTGTTATTCCCTGCCACTGTAGCACTGATCACTTACAACAGCTGGCTACAAAGATTTTGTGGCAGTTTAAGAGTCCAGTGGACACAGCATTGCTCTTAAGACACTAATCTTAGTCTCAGTACACAAATGTTTAGATAAATGCAGTCAATTTGACTTTGACCTGAAAATGCTCTTCTGAAGATCAACAGCTGCAACACCTAGCCCCAGGATTTAAATTCACATACACTGAATATAAATCCCATAGAATATCAAAATTAAGTGTACAGTTCCATTTTCTACACTGGTTCTATAATATGTAGGCCACAGAAGTAAAATGGTCTCTTGGCAGTACTGCTGCCATTGGTACCAAAGCAGCTATAAGCAGCAAAATTAATTTAACGTAGAATTGTATGCATGATATAGATGTAAAGAAATAAAACTAAAAATATATAAAAATAAAAAAAACTTAAATGCAAACTGATTTCATTTGTGGTCTTATTCTCCAGTGCTTTTCCAAACTTAAAATGCTCTGTTCAAAACTGAACTAAGCAGCTTCAGCATATCCAAAAAGTGCAACAGAGAACATTTTTCAGAATTCATGTCTATAATGATGTTACCAGGAGTCAGGAACATGCAGTCACATGTTGCTCCTCTGTAAAACATAGATTTTCTAAAAATACATAATTTTAGATCATTTCACTAGGGCTTCTACTGATTTGTATTATATACAGCATTCAAGTTCACCTTGAAGAAGCAGTCTGTTGAACTCTCCTGCAGCACACAAATTTACGGGTGACTTATTTTCTTAATACCAAGAAGACTTCAAATTTTGTTTTTACTACCTGAAATAGAAAAATGTTATTAAGTTTGAGTTTTTCACTATTGCTCCCACCACATGAAGTAATTTCTTGTCTCCTGGGGGGTAGAAGGCCCTATACTGAATCTTATAGGCAAGCCAGGATTTCAGGCCCTGGAACAGACACTCTACTGAAACTGTGTCCCCTACCCTGCTTCTCTAGGTGTGCCCCCATGCTCTCTCCATATTTTCCTCCACTCCACATTTATCTGCAGATCTTTTGCATCTTCCCTTGACACCTGCAGTGGTATAAGGTCCTGCCAGGTAGCAGCTAAAGAACCAGGGTATAAAGGTCTGGCTGAGGCACTTGTACCCCATGACCTGTGCAGGAGGCACTTCCTGTCACCTCATCAGCTGTAACATGTGAGCTGGTGACAGAAGGAAAATGGCTCTGCTGTCTAACCTGGCACACCACCTATTCCTGTCAGGTTGTAAGGATCTGCGCTGGAAAGCACAGTAGCAAACTACACTAGGAGTGCCCCATCAATGCAGCTCCCAACATCTGCTGTGGAACACGAGATGCCATTCACCTCCTCCAGATGCAGCAGACTATGCAAGACTCCCACACCTTCTCTGGTTAAGCTTAAGAGGTACAAAGGCTACATCAATATTAAACTTACCTTCTTTTAGAGGTGTTTTTGGAGGAATATTTTCCTTGCTATCATGCTGGAAAGCTTTGGAAGGATCAAAACGCTTAATGCCTTGTACTGCACACAGCTGATCCTGAAGATGTCTGTTGCTTTGCTTCTCCTTGGCTAGCAATGCACGCAGTTTTGAGACATCCTGGAGAAAGCAATACTTGGAAGTTAGATGAAGAACAGGAGAAGAGCCTACTTCATCATTTACTGAGGGAGCCATTTTGCCTAATGCTAAACACAGACAATTATTGGTGGCATTAAAACCCAACCCAAACATAGAGGTGTAGAGAAACCGGCAGCACTATACAGGTACTGGGTAACACCTCTAAGAGGTATGGCAGTCTGAAACTTTCAGCGGACAGTTTATTAAGTCTAGGATCCCTGAAAAAGGTAAAAAAAGCCAATCAAGCTAAGAGTAGACGTACTTATTTGTACTGCTGATCCCACTGTATGCTGTAAATTCAGTCAAAAATAAAACAGATTCTCTTGGCATTTCTGGAGGCTGGTGGTTTACTGTAATCTGCTTCGTGCAGGGAATTTAAGAACATAGAAGTAAGTAGCTTGCAGGATTAGTCTATAAATATTTGGAGCAACAAACAACAGCATCAAGCACATTAGTAACTTGCAGATTTCTAATCTTTCATCTCACAAACCTGCTTCAGGTGGGCATTGTCTTCCTTCAACTTCATAACATGCTTGATTTTTTGCTTCATATTCTGGTGGCCAAGTAGTTTAGCATATGCATCACTCAGTTTATTCAGCTCTTCTTGGGCTGCCCCATGCTCCTCCAGGAGCACATTCTTCTCTGCTTCAAAAGCATCTAGTTGTTGCTGAAATACATTTGAATGGCTTAGAAATCTTTCAACTAAGCATAGCTTTTTACTGAACTGAAATCTACCAAGGAAGATTAGTTTGGGAGGGGGAATAGCTGGCTCACTGGATAATAACTTAGGAAACCACTGCAGAATAAATGCCTCAGAATAGGAAGTAGCATATTTACTTCTCAAGAGTAGAACTTGAGCCAACAGCAAAAGTCTTATGTCAACAGATACTAACAAACACCTCCTTCACAACACACCTGAAAAGGCTTAACTTTATTATGTAAATCTTCATACAGTTTATGCCAGGTCTGGATCTCTTTCTTTAAGCTAGAGGTCACATCTTCACTTGCGGTTTTCCTAAAAAGCAAGAAGTGGAGTTTCATTATGTTCCTTGTTAGCTCTCAGCACTTCTTCCCAATAAAACTTGGATGTGCCATAATATGCAGTTTTAGTTTGAGGTAGTCACCTTGATCTTTCTGCTTCGAGTTCTCTTTTCAGGTCTTCAGTTCGTTCCTCAAGTTTTTCCTGAAGTTTAGTCATTTGAGCAAGGCAAGACTCTTTTGTTCTCTGTGTTTCTGCTTCTTTTAGTGCAAGCTTGGTCTGGACTTCTAAAAGCGTCCTGAGGAAAATACCATAATCTCTTAATGAGCCCTTTGGTTGTTTTTTCTTTTCCACTACACTAAATCTAAAACCCACAAGTAAACATAGTTGAAAAGCTGTTAGTAGAAATGAAATAAATGTTTGCACAAACAGTGCCGCAAAGAAAACAGTAGTACAGGCAATTAAGTTTAAGACTAACAACATTTTTAACTTTTCCTATAAGGATGCAAGCAGTCCTTTTGAAGCACAGAAAGATCATATCGCTCATTTAAGGTTGTCCAGTGCCAGCAGCTTTTAGCAGGGATATTTTAGTAGTTAGGCTTCACATGCAGAGATTTTCTCAAGCAGGAATTAATCAAGACTGTTCAGTGTGGATGTATGCAAGATTTCAAAAACCCTACACCTAAAAGCATTGACCCCCTCTTCAGCCCCAGCTGTTTGTTCCATCTCTTCCCTGCCACCTCAACCAGGAAATACCTCTTCAGTTTTTCTTTTACCAGTTCTAATGGGAAATGGAGACATTAAGCAGGTAGGAGGAAAGAAAGGGCAGCATCTTAACCAGCACAGAGTCATAGAGAACATGGATCACTAAACTGCTATTAGACAGCCAGAGAAGCATGTCCTCAGCTACTGGCCTAACACAACTTCTTGGGTGTTATTTTGCATCAGCTGCAGTGTGGTGCCTCATACTATGCAGAGAGAGGACTTCAGTTTACATCACCACAGTGTGGCAATTCATTGATGGTTAACTGGCATCTGCTTGTGAGCAGAACTTGAGGTGACATCATTCAGACTGGAGTGGCAAAGAGTGAGTTCTGCATTAAGCGTTTGTCTCCCCTGGGGATCTTATTTGCAGAGCAGTCATTGTAACTGATATTTCTGAAACAGACTATATTCCAACATATTTCATTTAAGTATTTTCGTTTTCCTCTGTGTTCCACATATAGATAAAAGTCAAAATAACTGATTGGACAGACCCGTTTCCTAACGCATATAAACCTAATAAATTTTGTCTGTCAGTATTTTCAACCTTCTGCACTGGGAAAAGCAAGAAACTTCAGCTTACACCAAATACTGATCTTATAGAGCATCACATAAAGTTCTAGATAGAAAGGCAAGCCTCAGTTTGCATTCCTTAGCTTACGGAAAGTTTGTCGGTGCAGTACCTTGCACATTCTTCATTTACTTTGTTTTTAGTGTATTCTACTTGTTGAAGCAACTGCAGATTCTCTTGGATTACTTTTTTTAGGTTGGCAACTTCTTCTCGCAGAGAGGTATTCTCCAGTTTAAAACTGCAAATTTCTTCAGCTGATGTTTTCTTGTAGCTGGTATTATAGTACAAATGAAAAAAAATCTTGTTACTTCACGCAAAATACAGATTGACGTGTTCACACCTTACAAGAGCAATACAAGCTCATGCTAGCAAGTATCAAAGATTTTATAATCTGAAGATATGGCAGTGTACAGGCAGTGATGAACCCAAAGGTAAGAAACAAACCACAACATGAAGTTCCATAAAACCATAAGCAGTAACACTACGATGAATTCTGTGATACAGATATTACCATATTTTTGTAGGTATTTTAAAACACAGAAGATCTACTCTATCTGAAGCTTATTTCAAACAGCAAAGCACCTACTGTCTGTAGTTGGCATCGGCAAATATCCTATGGGGTCCTTCATGGGTGACACGCATACCTAGTAATAACAGTGTCACTTTTTACATACTTTCACAACCTGAATATTTTAAGGTAAAAGACTTGCAGCACCTGTAAGAAACTATTCTCAATTCAGTGCAAGTTTTGAGTCTAAACAAGTCTTTTTGCAAGACATTTCAGTGCCAAGAACACCATCACTAGTTACAAATCTCACTGTGATTCAAGAACACTTAACNTCAGCAGACACCTGTCTTTCAAACCAAGACACTCCTCCAACTGGTTACATTTTAGAAGAAGAAATGTTCAATTTCCTGAACTAGATAGTGATACTGTGTCACTATATTTGGCTAGTACTCAATAAATAAATTCTTAATACCACCAAATACTGATTTATGAAAATATGAATATTGATCTAATATCAATATTCAACTAAGACGGACAAAAACCCTCTAACAGTTTAGAGTTAGAAAGTGTATGTTTAATTACAGCGCTGGGCAACTGTATGGATTATTTTCCAAATATGCAGTGCGAAGTTACAAAGCAATACGGAGTCTATTTATTTTCAAAAGGCATTGAATATACAAGATACAGATACATATTCATAGTGTAAACACCTCCCATCCTTGCTTTGTATGGTAATTAGCTAAGAATGAGTGGTATGGTTTCGATTTGAGTCGGTGGTCTATGATTTGAGGCGGGGGTCCTTTGATGTTGAAGTAAAACTTGTCTTCCTCCTGTGACCCCTCCACCTTTTTGGGTTTTGTTAGCACAGATTGGTTTTTGAGGAACTTCAGTTTTCTTTTCCATGAGTGTAGAAATAAGTTCTCAGATGGCACTGATCGATAGCTTTCAGGAATTTCCTTAAGCCTTTTCATTGGTTTATCTGTTTGTAACTATGAACATACCCAAAACAAGTGGTAATGACAGGTAATCAATTATTTGTATCCGGGACTTCTTATCTGCTTTTTCAGCTGGATTTCGCTTACTTATTTACTTGTAACTAATTCCTACAAAGCAGATTTTTGTTAAGATTGTAGTTTTTCTTTAAACTTTTGTTTCAATGCTTCAATACCATCACAAAATCCTTTGCTCTACTTCCATAACAACACTCACATACAGTCTGAAGTACCAAGGCACATAAATGAACATTTTATTGTCATCTTAGAGATAATTCCTGTCCTATATATTAATAAAACTTAAATACCTTTCAAAGTCAGCAACAGTCTTTCCAAGTTTCTGCAGTGTATTGCTGTGCTCTTCTTGGATTTGCAACACAACACTGCTATGCATTTCCTTGATTTGCTCCAACTCTGCATTCTTCCTGAAAGAAAAGTTCAGGATTGCACGCTGGAGAGAAGTATGTCTGAACACATCACCAAATGCTGCTATCAGTTACAGAAGGCTTGAAGCAGCAGCAATAAATTAATTGTGACAAACCAGTAACTTCTCACATACTAAAGCACAATCTTCACAGATAGGTATTATTAAGGATTTCCCCCTCCCCTTATTTTCCAAGGGAGTTATAGAATAGACTGAAGACCTAATTGTAAACTTAAACAAGAAACAACTGGCTTGAAAATCTTCTCGTCATTGCCTTCTACTGGACAGAAATAGCCAGTACAACGTGCACACAGCTTACCCAGCACAGCAAGGTCAGGGCACTACAATACCAGCCTTTCAAGCAAAACACAACTGGCTTTTTTTTTTTTTTTTTTTGTGTTAAAATTACAACACTGTAAAACTGACTCAAGTTACTATTGATACTAGCTCAAGTTACTCCTGCTAGTGATTAGATCTCATTCACTATCAGCAATCAACAATCGGGAAGAAATAACTTCAGATCTGCTGAAGTCTCCAAAACCTGAATTGGGCTCAGAAGCTCTGTTTACACTACTGATTTAACATTTTTCCTTTCAAAGCTTTAGAATCAGAAAGTTTCTTTCACAAACCCTTTCAACTTTTCTTCCATCTGCATGAGTTCAAGACCTTGAGATTTGATTTCTTGTTCCAATCGCTTCACCAACTTTTCAGCTTTCTTCTCCTTTGCATGCAATTTATTCAGCTCCTTCATGGTATCATTCAGCTCTTCTTCCAGAAGATGTCTCTCCCTTGTTACTTCATCTTCAAACTCCAGTAACTTCTGCTGCATTGATGCAGATGACTCCTGCATGCCAGAGTACCACAGATTTTAAAACAACCGGTACTTTCTGGGTAGTAAAGGGCTAATTTGCAGTGTTTAAACTTCAAATCTATGGGAAGAACCAAAACTCCCCTCCCACCAGCAATGATTCTGAAACCTATTAGACCACACAAGTTTCTGCAGGCCAGTACCCACTTTGCCATATTATTGATAACCTAATCTGTAGGATGCACACCTCATGCATAATCCAAACAAGAATTTTTAGTGCCTATCCTTGGCATTACAACCTATTTTTAGACTAATTTATAGTCTGTATTTACCTTCTCTTGCTGCAGCTGAGAGATGACCTCCTCATGCTTCTGAAGCAGTTTTTGGTGTTCTTGTTCCATCAAATAAATTTTTTTTTTCAGGTCTTCTGTTTCAGCGTTTATACTCAGGAACTGTCCTTTGGTCTCAGACAACTCTTTCTCTGCATAGAGAAATTGTCAATAAAACAAAAATTTCCTTCTCTATCCTCAAGTAACTACAATATGTATTATTCATAATACTTCCATTCCATCTTTAGTTTGTTTTTCCCTTGTCTAACTACCAAAAACACAGAAAGCAAACCCCATTAAAAAAAAAAAAAAACCCCAAAAAAAACCCCCTACCTTAAACCCATCTGGAAACTCCTCAAAACTGGCTCAAGGTATACCACTTTCAAATTACTTTAAACAGCAGTAGTGTTTGGACCAAGCAATTAGCCTTCACCAGAAGAGCATATGGCTGGGGAAAACAACTACATGAGTACCCCAAAGTTTCTTCCACAAACTAGCACACAGAAGGCAGCTGGTATGGAAAACTGAGTGCGTGTCTCAGACTGCAGAGCTGCTGGTGTAGGGAGAGAAGGGATAAGGAGGTGAAGATGGGATCCTTCCATATTCCAAACACCTCAATGACCCTGTGTACAAGGGGCTAGCAGTGAATTCACACTATACTGCTTCTCAGTGAAGAGTAAGGATCAAGAACTTCTTTGTGTTCACCTTTCAGATTAAAGCCACCCCTACAATTTTCATTTTGTACTATCTACCCAAGTTACCCTCCATGGAAACATCAATTCAGACTTAACAGATGTCAGATGTGATTTCCTTGTTGTTAAAAATATGCCTTGGTGTTTCTAGCTGAAGCTCAGAGACTTCTCATTTAAAACAAACCAGTCTAAATTGACATTTTAGAAAAAGCCTGTTTGAGATGCTTTAAGACATGTGAGTGATCCTACATACGGAACAGTGTACAAGAACTAACAGTTACCTTTCTCTTGTTGAAGTAATTGACACCTTTCATTAAGTTCTTTCATCAGTTTACATGATTCTTCCTCTTTTGTTTTGAGGGTGTTCCTCAGGATCTCAATATCTTGGTCTTTCTTACTCAGTGTCTCCTCCATCTGGGCAACATCTAGTTTGTATTTTTCAGCTGTTTCTGCAACACTGCTGTAGAAGAAAATTCAGGGACTTGTTACCACTAAATTTTGTTTGTAAGCTTACACATCAACACAAAAGAAAATGCTTAGGACTGTTGGTTTCCAAGAGGAAAACTAACTTCTTGAGAAGAATTTGTTACCTGAGCTCCATTATATATTCCAGGAGTTTTTCAGTGTCAGATTTCTCTTCAACTTTCTCTCTCTCAGTAGCAGACCTAAAACCAGACAGTTTTTATGACATATATATTTAAACAAATTCAGAGTTAAGTAATAACACACTTTTCATCTCCCAGTTTGGGTGAAAAACTGATACTGGCTCTAAGAGGTGATTCTTCCCTTTTTTCATACCTGTTCCAGACAGTCTTCTTATTTGTAGTAAAGACGCTAAGCCACATTTTGCCACAGGCAATATGCCACAAATATAATAATGCATTAACATAATGCAGCTTTTGTAGTAAATTAGCATCTCCTCCCTTTGTGACCTGCACTACCTGCATTATTACCTTTGTGTATTTTAACAGCCAAGTTCGTGCTGCAGTGCCAGTTGTGCTAACCTGACATCAAACACAGCTTGGAAGTTCATCTTTCCTAGGTCACTATCTTCATCAATAGGCTACACATTAGTGCACTGTTCCTGTGCAGCACATGACATTTTTTGGGCAGAATAGAAAGCGCTGAGCTAGAACTCACTCTCTATCTACATAGAGCTGCTGAAGCCAATACTCTGCAGTTGCCTTTCTTCAGAGCACGTGTCTACACCAAAGCAGCTCTGAAGGCACCACAATGGCTCTTCAATGCACTTCTCTGGAGAACATGAATGTGTTCATCAAATCCATGCCAAATGCCTGGCTGCTGAATTAGGATTTCAGCTCCTGCTCTAATGCTTTTCTATTCTTGCTTATTCCTAACTTAGTAGTCCTAAAGGGCCAGAAATATTCTCTCCATACAAGTGTCCTCCTGCAACCTGAACAACAATTCTTTTCTAAAGACATATGTCTTCCCTCCCCACCCTTTACCCAAGAAGACCCCACTCATACCACACTGGAAGACAAAGGGTTGACATAATACAGTTTATCTTTTGGAAAAAGGTTAGATACACTAGAGAAACAATGTTTCTCAAGGTCATTTTATCAAACCACAGCAGTTGTTAGAACTTCATTCCATCATATTTATTCCAGATTACAAACACTGATAATGTCTTTTCCTTCTCAGTACGGAGACAGCCTCTATTTTGGTTACTACAAAGGCTAAGCGTGGAAACACAGCTAGGTCATATCATCTCATCTAAATCCCTTCCTAGCACTTACAGTTTTTCTTGTAACTGTGCTACTTTTCCTTTTGAATGCTCTAGATTTCTTTGCACTTCCTGCAGCTTCATTTCCATGTCTTCTTGCTTTGCCAGCACAGCCTTAAAAAAAAAAAAAACAAAACAAACAAACAAAAAAAAACAAACAAAAAACCCAACCAAACCATGCATATTAACATTAAAATGAGACTTAGTTAAAAAAAAAAAAAGGCATCGTGGAAGAGACAGTGTAAACTGAAATTTAATTCATCACTACAGTTTAACGATAGCACCTACTACTATGCTAAATGGGATTGCAAGTATCCTTCTGTAAAGATACCAGCCACTTGTTAAACAACAAGAGCTTCAAACTATACTGAGGATCACTGGTTTTGTTCCTGAGCAGTTCAGAATTACTGTCCTATGCAAATGGTCATACCTTTTCCTTAGCATCCCTCATGTTTCTGAGCTTCATCAATTCCATGCACAGGCTGCTCATTTTCTTCTGTGTACCATCTTCAGACAGCTTGTTAGAAAAAAAGATAAAACCACTAAGCATAATTCCTTTGTATGAATTGCTGTTCAAACAACCCTTTCCAAGTGTTCCCCTTGCACTCTGTGTTTAGACATAAGGGCACAAGATCCCAAACTAGACATGCTCTATGTCAAAACAGATGCTGATCAGCAGCTAAAGCTTTCTCTTGCACAGGAAGCTAAATAACAGCAAAGGCAAAGCAAAGATGTACTTATTTGTCTGAATACCTTTGACTTTAGTAGTTCATTGCTTCTTGTTAGCTCCAAAAGCTGTTTTTTCAGGCATGCAACATTTGCTGAAAGAGAGGTTTTCTCCTGAACTGCAGCACTCAGCTTTGCTTCAATCTTAACAAAATCTTCATCCAGAGCCTGAAGTTTTTTATCTTGCTCTCCACGTTCTCTCACTAATGCACGAATCTGCAACATGAAGTATTTCTTTATTTCCTACTATCATTAGTTTAGCCTCTTCAAGTAAACCACAGGCATAAGCATCCAAACTGTATTTACTTTCATTCAGAATATGTATCTGCAACTCTCATTCACAGGAAGGAAATAACAGAATCGCCACAATTCTCTATTATTACACACCATACAATAGTAACATTGCACCTGACTTATTTTATGCTACTGAGCCAGTACATGTTAAAATTAAAATAGTCTTAGCTTTAATACACAACAGAAGTAAACTTTCCTTTTTGGCTGTGACAGACCAAAAGGCAGAATGTGACATTTGAGACATAAGGCACCAATTAGCACACAGAAGCATGCTGATACAGTTTAGGGTGCCTCTTAAGCATTGAAAGTATGACAATTAGTGAGCAAAAAATCTCAGCTAGCAATTGTTCAATAAAACAGAACCTTTATGGGGTAGCCAACAGAGGACTTCGTTCTGTTGTTGAAAAGACAGAATAGTTGTTCACAATCAGCAGGAATTAATGCAATTCCATTAGCTTTGTACATGCATATCTGATAATCTTTCTTTTGCACAAAGCTGTTTGTAAACTACTTGTATGCTGTACGATGCAAAAGAGGCCAATCCTAACAGCTTGTATTTTTTATTATGGTAAGTGGGAAACATGACAGGATTTCACTCACATAATGTATTCATACCTCCTTCTCCAGTGCCTTCTGTTTCTTTCTCTCTTTCATAAGCACAAGATCTTTTTTAGTCTTCACAATCCCATTAGCCGGCTTTGGAAAAGAGATGTGTTAGAAATCTCTAGCTTCATAGTAGATGAACACAATTAAATACAATAGTGGGTGCTTCATATAGACAATACTACAACGATACATACCAAATAAAAAGCAAACCTCTGTCTCTCCCAGACAGGGCAGAAAAGTATCAGGTTCAGATGGGGTTTACTCTTATACTTTCTCATCAGCATTACTCAGAAGGGACAGCTCATAACCACAGGGACAGGAAGCAGATTAACAAAATTGTGAGACTAGCACCCCCTAAGCTTCATAAAAACATTTTAATATCTTCATCTCAGGTTTGTTAGCAGAATTTCATCCTATATCATCAATACTCATGAACTTAATTAGTAAGTCAGGGCTATCATTTTTCAGCTTGTTAAGACGTGAATCTTGAAATCCATATCCTTGCATAGAACATTGAGAACCTATATATGCAGTACCATTCTCTCCCTCTTTCTTTCATCACCAGGTTTCCACTCTGCTTTGCCCAGCCCATGGAAGAAGGAACCAAACACCATCTCCTTAAAAAGGAAGAGTCACACCATAATAACATGGTGAGCAAGAGGAAAAGAAATCCCAACAGTGTAGCACTACATATAACAACCTGCTCTGTAGTCCCAAGTTAATTATCACATGATTCCAAGGAGTCAACAATTTCATTTTTCCTGCTTAGTTACTAAGGAACACAGACACAACAATATGTTCCATAGTTCAGCTGGGTAGGTTAATGACAATTGCATGAAGAGGCTGTATTGTTTAAGCAGTCAGACAGATTTAGCTGGGATTTAACAGTGCTACAGACACCACAGCAGAGTCTTACCTTTGATCCGAGAGATGCGAGTCTCCTTGCAGTTACTGGGGTGGGCGCGCTCTTCTCACTGCTCAGATTTGTCTCACCTGAAGAAGTATGCAGAAGACAATGGTCAAGGAAGAGGGTGCACATGCACACAGGGAGGGAAATGTAACCAAACTACACAAAGTTAATTAACTGTGTACAAAAGACAACATTCCAACCCGATGTTAGACTATCAAGTTCACAACCCAGTAATACCAGCTGCTTTTTTACTGCAGACAGTTCAATATTAGTCATGTGGGCATTTGACAAAGTTTAGAGAGGGACTGCCAGGTGACAGACAGTTTTGATATTTCTGCTGAGTTTCCCTGCCATGATCCAGATGCAGCATGTCAGTTTTGAACTGAGGGGATGTTTTATATATTAAAAATGCATAAAAGTATCTTTAAATCCAAGGTTAATAAGTAGTTTATTTGACCTCCAGAGGCCCCTCTAATTAGCAGAAATCACATACAAAGCTATTTTTGGAAGATTTCACTAGATGCTTTTACAGCTGCTCCTTTTAGCCAGAAGATAGGCAGTGAGTCTCTGCAACAGAAACCAACTTCTGAAGAGCAGAGCAGTAACAGCACTAACAACTGTAGAATCTAAAGATATCTTATCATTGTGTTCTGTGCAGTTTTTACTTACTCTTCTGTTTCCTAACCCCTTGCCATGCTTCAGAGGAGAGAAAACTTCTCACTGTATCTGATGGCTTAACGTTATGGGATCCTTGCAGGGGGGTACGAGCTAGAAATGAGATTTTCAGAACAGCAAAAAACAATGAAGGTAAATGACAGGGTTTTCAGCTTCGATGGGTTGAGGCTGATTACACACCTAGGGTAAATCTACAGCCAAAATCTCATTGTGAGAGACTCGTACATCAGAAAACATTTTTGCTAGCAGTGCCTCAGCCATGACAAGCCCTGCACGTTCCTCTTACAGCGCTGTACTACGGAACGAGAGGCCAGCAAGGCTTGGCACCGCTTTAATTACCGTGTATATTATACACGTTCACTACTGTATTTGCCATGCCAGGGCTAGACACGAAGTCAGGACCTTCTGCCTTAGAAGAGGATCCCTGCGAGAAATCAGAGGGTCCTCAGGGACCACGCTACGGGCTGCTCCTCACAGGAAGGGACACACTGAGGCCGGTGCCTGGTCCCTTGGGCACCGCCGAATGGCTCACCCCCCGCTCCCTCTGTCCCCTCTCCTCACGTACCAGCACTGCCATCGCGGTGGAGGTGACGGCGGAGCGACGCGCGCGCAGAGGCCATGACAGCGCGCGGACCCCGCGGCCTTGGCGTTCAAAGGGGCCAACTGCCACAGCACGCGCCGCCCAGCCAATCAGCTCCCACCGCCCCGCCCGCCTCGGCCAATCGGCG
>VYZQ01013140.1:133581-148295 GCA_013400655.1 Mystacornis crossleyi | reverse complement strand
ATCTCACAGAAGGTAAAAGATGCCAACAAAATCCCTACAGTTATCAATAAAAGTAAGCTACTTGACAACTGCTAGAATAGCAAGTTTTACCCTCTGAGGGGAAAAAGTACCAAGAGATTTTTGCATAGTTCATATTATAAGCAATTAACATGCATACTTTTTGAGCAGAATTTTGTTTCCCACAGAATACACAATTGTGAGCTAAATCTTTGTTCTTTAATAGTACCAAGGCTTTAGAACACAGGTAAAAAAGTAGTCTTTAAATCATTTTCTCAGCTATGTTACAATAACCAGATTACTAATAACATAGTGGTTCTACTTTTATCAACATTCAGGTGTTCAAGATGATTCAGTAGTCTCAACGTTAAGGTAAATTAGGCATCTCTTGCCTCCTTCAAGTGCTATACAACAGTTGCAGTAGTCAATGCCTTTTGCCAACCAGGAGGTCCTTATGAAGCTGGAAAGCAGTTTCCAAAGGACTTTCCACTTTCTTGCAGCAAGTATAAAATGGTATCTAAAACACTACTCCTGCGTGGTCTCCAAATTGTTAAATAGTCTACAATAATATACAAATCATGTTACAGGACCTGATATTACAAGTATCAGGAAAAGAAAGCACCCATACACATCATTTGCATAAATATTTACATTTTAGAAAGCATTGGCACCTTCAGTGATTTATTAAAATGCAGTGAAAGCCTCAGGTCTCATAACCTGAAATCCAAAAACAGAAACACAAAAACCAGAACAGTGGATTTGAAAATTCAGTAGTCTTTGGCCTACCAGTTAGTCAAAGACAACGATTTAGAATAAAAATAAATACAAAAATGACTAAAAAATATATATACAGAAAGTACATCTAATATTCAAGCCTCTCTTTTAAAAAAATGAAAAACCTGTGTATATTTGTTGTGAGCAAGAATCACACAAGCTGATCTTAAAAAAAAAGAACCCAAAAATCAAGCAACATGACCCCTTGCACATGTAATTTAAGATGATGCTTTTTGTTAAGCCCTAACTACTGCAGCAGGCAACGGTTACGACTAAAGCAGACTTTCAGGTCTTCAGGTATACTTGAACAAAGTGTGGTGAGGCCACTCTGTGTTTATAAAGCACTATGCATTGAGGGAACAATGGAGAACTCATCTTGACCTTAATCGTGCATTCCTTACAGACCTAGGTCAGAAGGTCAGGATCACAGGAAAAGGTCTGCTGTAGTGGTTTTGCTTATTTTGCAGAAAAGACCCCAAATCAGCATAGTATTTTCTAAAGTGTGGGTTAGATTTAAGAGAAATGAAGAGGCAGTGTGGAAATTAAATAATGCATATAAAGTCTGTGGAAGCCATTTTAACTGTGCAAATAAAAGCCTCAATATAAGTAGTAATATCTACAATCAAATGGTGAATGTCCATAGTGTTCACAGGTCTAACTCCATCAGTATTCCATGAATGAAAACCTTAACCTCTGTCTGAACTTTGTGGAGAAACAACATTTTTGCCTAAGAATAACTTTCATTTTCATTCCACTTGGTAAGCCACTGTTTTGTCTCCAGGTCTTTGCTTTTCCCATCTTTGATCTGTCGCTCCTCTTTCCGAATTCTTACAGCGTGATAGCGGGGGACACTGTCTTCGTACCTGGAACGCCGGAAGAACCCGCACTGTGCATGGAAGGAAAAGAACACTTTAGGTCAGTTGCTGCCAAAGTACTACAGTTGTAGAGGCAGTAAATTCTTCCTTCACACAGATATGCAGGTAAGAAAATTGAAAACAAAAGTATGTAGGCCAAAAATGTAGCATACGTAGCTGTAAAAACATGAGCCAAGAGGTCTGCATTAGCTGTTCAGCAGTAATTAAAGACAAAGGGCATGCTNTGTGGAGAAACAACATTTTTGCCTAAGAATAACTTTCATTTTCATTCCACTTGGTAAGCCACTGTTTTGTCTCCAGGTCTTTGCTTTTCCCATCTTTGATCTGTCGCTCCTCTTTCCGAATTCTTACAGCGTGATAGCGGGGGACACTGTCTTCGTACCTGTAACGCCGGAAGAGCCCGCACTGTGCATGGAAGGAAAAGAACACTTTAGGTGTCAGTTGCTGCCAAAGTACTACAGTTGTAGAGGCAGTAAATTCTTCCTTCACACAGATACGCAGGTAAGAAAATTGAAAACAAAAGTATGTAGGCCAAAAATGTAGCATACGTAGCTGTAAAAACATGAGCCAAGAGGTCTGCATTAGCTGTTCAGCAGCAGTTAAAGACAAAGGGCATGCTCTGACTGTCCATGGTAATCAAATACCTTAGAAAGATTCCCTCCAGTACAAAGCTGTTCATGCATCTAATGAGGATATTTACTGCTACACACAGGAAAGCTGCTTCTCCTGAATCAAAGGTAGGTATGTACTTCAGTGTCTTCCTGTATGGTGACATGATTTACCCTTAAGAACCTACAGAAAGATTTCCAGAACATTCAAGAAAAGTTACCCTAAGGGCCTTGGTTTTCAAAGCACCATTTCAACTTCAGTCGCCTGAACTAACTACATATGCTGTATTAGAAACATGAGACTTGCTTAGTTTGCCACGGGAAGTCACCCTGGATGAAATCTCTAACAGCTTATTTGTGCTGTCCAATTTTTTTTTTTCAAAGCCGCTATAAAAACTGATTTTGAATATCAAAGAATGGACTAAAATTAATTTCTAAAACAAAAGGGAGCTATGGCCACAGTATTACAAGGATGATGATCGGTACACACTCAGCTTTGCATCCTTATGGGTCACTAAGGTCAAGATTCAGGTTGAGAGACCTTGTGCCATCCAGCTGTCATTAGATACTGCTGGAGGTAGGAAAATGTTAAAGTAGGCAAGGTTTTGTTCATAGTACGTAGGGTGCTGGGTTTTTTGTTCTCTTTGGTCAATGGTTTGGGGGTTTTTTTAATACTAGAACTTAGTGGAACTGAATTTTTAAAAATTTACAGTGAGCAAGGACTGACTCTTTAGCCATCTCATAGTTTCATTAAACATTGTTTTGACACAATTCAGTAAGAATTCTTCCCCACCCCCTCATTCCAGGCATCGCTTATGGATACAATGTACATGCATGTAATTATCTTAGGTGGAATAAAAGTTGCTGGGAGGGTAAATCATCATGCATCTTGTAGCTTCAGCCAAGTGTATTCCTAGAGAAGTACACCTTAGAACTCGGGTAAAACAGATGTTTCCACAGCAATAAATTCTCATTATGAAAACCCTTCTCTGATGTAAGCATCATGTGCCTTTCAGCATGCACTAAAGGTTAGTAAAGCAAATTTATATATTGTCCATGTAGTCTTATCTTTACATCTTAACTCTACTGTGTTGATGCCCATCTTGCAAGTGTAAAGACTTACGTGTAATGTTAAAGCATAAATTTAAAAGAATAGTAAACCCCATTGCAACAGAGCACGATGTTTTTTAAAGAAATAAATAAGAAGCATTTTAGACCAGGGTAAACACTGTCATGTGTTCACATGCACCAAAAGCTGAAAATCCATCAATGGAAGGAGCAAGCAAGTATGATAAGCTTGAAATCCAAAAGTTAATAGAACTTATGCAGAAAAAGCTTCATGGTTAGCCACTGCAACCATAGCATGTGCCACAGCTAGAAATTAAAAAATACCATCAGTTACCAATTACAGTAGTAGATCAGTACTATGCATCAGAAGTAAGCCTCTCTTTATCAGATGGCTGAGCATGGATCTCAGCCTTGTGATATGTGGCATCATAATGATCTTTCTTATTTCTCTTGAAGAAACCACACTACAAGGAAGCAAGGTATTGAGTCAATTTTTGTGGACTGGAAGAAGTCAAAGCCATTAAAATTGACTTAACTCTGTGATCTGTGTTCCCATTATCCCTTCACAGGCCAACCAAAAAAAAAAAATCATCACAAGAACTCAGCTGTTTCTAGATCTGAGAACTCCTTGGTCTAACTTGATCTATATACAGTAACAGAATAACCTGAGTTATTAACAGAGTAACCTGAGAATATTATTTTAGAGGCATTTTGATAAATTATGTAGGGAATCTGTCTGGAGTTTATTTTTTAAGAAAAGTTACAATAAAGTATGTCCATAGCAAGTGAAGGTGACTGTGAAGAGCAGAAAGAAGCCTATACAGAAATCTGCTTGTGGACTACTGCAAAGGACAGACAAAACCACAGGGTGTAAAACAAAACCAAAACCAGTTAGTGCTTTGACCCCTTCAATACAAGCTTTTGTCTTAAATCAATTATGTATCTGTCTTTGCAGTACAGTGTTTGTGCTTCACAGAACAGCACAGTCTGTGCCATCAAAAGCAGCATTTTATACTGTGTGTGCATGTGAAAAATGTCTTTATTTTCATGCACAGTAAAACACTAGTAGTTAAAAACCTGACAGCCCACCCAAAGTATTCATTCATCAGGAATATTTGCAGGAGCAGCTGGGCATTTTTTTAAAAAATAAGGAAATCAGACCTATCCAATGGGAAGTAAACTGCAGCAAAATAGCAGTTCCTCAAAGCTGACTGCTGCAGTTTCACTGGAAAAAAAGTGACAGGTAGGATATTCTTCACCTCCTCTTCCTTAATAACCTTCTGCTATCCCATAACAGCAAATGCTAACTGCCTACACCTCTAAAAACTAAGAATTAAAGGACTGCTCTGGTATACTTGGGACCACAAATAATTGGCATTTTTACAAAGGTCATTAGGTACTTGATTTTTATTTTTGCAAATAGTTAACCATTTTTTATACCTCTTTTTTTATTCTTTTAAGATTTCTGAGATAAAAAAGCAGTAATACAGAAATTCACCAGCACACTTGGCTATGTATTAATGGTTATTTTCATCTGCTATCAGTTCAATGGTGTGTTTGATGTTTTAAGAACAGAGCCCAGCTAAAACATTTGTAAACAGCTCACACCAGGTTTTACACCTGACTGCAGAGGCTCCCCTTAGCTGTATCCATCTGTATCTAACTATGGCCTCTGAACATTTGTCTCAAGTTTTGTCCAGAGCTCAAAATACTTCCTTTTGAGGATATGAAAACAGAAAAATTACGTAACAAGTCTGCCCATACAACCATTTTCATTCCAAATGCTGCAAAACTGAGAAACTGATAATGTACGTTTTGTGCAGTTTTGCCCTATTTTAAGTCCCAAATACTTAATCATTTACTTAATTAGTTTGCTATCTTGTCAGTTACAGACCAGAAAATAAAAAACAATCAGATGAATAAAAGCTCACCTTCCATAGTAAGAATACCAACAGTGCAAGCATGAGTATTCCAGCAAGGATAGCCACGGCGATGATCCACCATGGAACTCCTGTATAAAGGGTGACTGCTTTTGCAGGAAATACAGTAACACGCACCTAAAGGACAGAAAATGTGCAGGTGGAAGGAGTCTTTCAGAAGGTACTTATTTAATTAGAAAGCTACAAATGATATAGTCTTATCTCTTCTATAACAAGATGTCTTCCACCAAATGCTTTTGAAAAAAAGTTCCCACTGGTATAATTTCAATGTGGTAATGAATTTTTCCAACCCACTAAAAAAAATGACCAATAATTCAAAACTCAGTTCAGAAGTTAAACTTTTAGCTAGTTTTGTTTCAAATTTGTTTCATTCCTGGTCTTTGGAGATAAGCCAGAACAATCACAACCGTAACGTGTGGTTAGCGTTGAACACTGAACCTACCTGAGTAACTTCATTTGTGAGTTTAACATTCTTAGCTGCAGCAGGAACACTGATAGAAGCCCTAACAAGAATGTCAAGGTAATTCATTTTGGAGTATTCCTGTTCCAAAATAAAATACGCACATTAGACACAGAACAGGAAAGAACTCTGACCTTTCAAAAATGGCAGGTAAGAGGACTTACCTCTAAGAAAGTGCTGTTCCACAGTCTGGAACGCAGCACAATGGATGCCTTGCTGTCTAAACCCTTCAGGGGACACTTGATGTCCACACAGCGTGCATTCACATTGCAGTTCTGCAATTACAGATTTCTACATGTAAATAAGATCACATCTCCACAGATTGTTTAAACCTCACCCCAATATTAAAAATTTGATTATATGCATAATATTGACATGCAAGAACCACTGTCTGTTTCTACTAGCAGCAATGGGAAAATACAATGAAGATGTTAGTGCTTGCTTATTTTAATGAAAGTAGCTATGCAGATATTCTTTCCTAGTTTTCTCTCACAGAAAATAATCTAAATGTTCAAATTTTAAAAGCATCAATATTTGGATATGTAAGAGAGAATTTCTTTCACTCTGCCAAACTCAGAAAAGCCCTCTTTCAAGTGCATGGGGAGGTATCTGACAAGAATATAGCTGGTGCAGTATCCTTACCAAGGTCTTGTATTTTCTTTCTGAGAATAAAGAAAATGCCTTGCTGTCTGTAATCTGCTTCTCTGCAACCTCACGCTTCTTTCTTGAGTTATGGGATTCCTAAAAGGAAAAAAAAAAAAGTAAAAAACTAAAAGTAGTTGATCATAAGAATCTTCTAATTCATACAAGCAGAGAAACTAGAGCTCAGTGTTTCCTTCTTCCAAAATCAGCACATGACTGACAGCATTATATATCCCTACTTACCTACAATTACTGCTAAGAGTAAAATTTGAGATTACCTAAAGAAAGGCCAACAGACTGTTTTCTTTAATATGGCAAGGGGGGCTATAGATTTATAAAGCTTTCAATGCTATTTCCATTTTTATTTCTAGATAAATGGTACTATGCTAAAAGAGTAAAAATGTTCTGAAGTCAGTAGATGCAGGGTTTTTTGACTGTATACTAATTACATTTCATTGCAAGTTATATTAACTAATATAACGATCTGACAAAAACAGGTTTATGTGTATGCAGTTTTAATGGTGGAAAATAAAAACTCCTCCCATATGACCTTAAGATTATATGAAGAGGAAAAAAGCGTGGTTCAAGTTTTAGGAAAAAGATACTGCTAGATAGGCACAATCCAGGGCTATGAAAATTGCTTTTTATTACATTTGTTGTAAATAAATAAATTTAAGTTCAAGTCCTTTGTCTTTAAAAAAAGTACATGGAATGCTCCCAGGCTGGGAAGATGTTTACAGTTATTTATTGTTTTTCCAGTAAGAACTCAGATGTTTTTATTACTGAACAGTTTTCAATAATGCTGATGAAATTTGTTAGAACAATCAGCAGCTTCGTCCTGTGTAAGAGCATGACAGCAGTGCCCATTGCAAAAACAGTCACCATGACATAGCATCTATCCTTTAGCATATTAGCCTGATTAGCTGTTATGAAGTCTCCTAATAGGCTTAATCACTGATACATGGGTCATGTATTGTGCTTGTGAGCTTCTTAAGATTAAAAATAAATCCTCCCAGAGGCAAGCTCTGATGCCTTACTCTCACTTGCTATGAGGTGCTTTCATGTTGTACCAAT
Organism: Mystacornis crossleyi; assembly: GCA_013400655.1. Lineage (NCBI taxonomy): Eukaryota > Metazoa > Chordata > Aves > Passeriformes > Timaliidae > Mystacornis > Mystacornis crossleyi. The sequence goes on along the minus strand of VYZQ01013140.1, from coordinate 140,857 downwards.
TCAGGAACAGAAGACAGGGTAACATACCACAACATGCAAACTGTTGATTTCTTTCTCGGGTTGACAGGAGACTTTTTCCAAGCCTTTGGAATCTATTTTCATCAAATAAAGCAGCCATTTGCCATTACTAATTTCTTTCGGCCACTGAATATCCAGGGAAGCCGTGCCAAATGTTTTCAGTGGTCTGCCCAAGTTAGTTACCTGTTCAAACAAACAAACATTCTTTAAACTGTGAAATACTTTTTAGAGGTATTTTCTCCCTGGACACACTATTGACTTGGACAAGCTTTAAGCCTGCAGCTAACAGGAAGTTTAGTAACAGATCAAAGGCAGTCAAAATAGTACAAAGACAAAGCATGTATTAACACTAGCAAACTTGGAGAGCAAGTAAATACATAGAAGGATTAGAACCTCCCAACAGGAACTTTGAGCTGTTGATTTTTAGAAATCTATCTTCATGTGAAACAATAGCAACAATTTTGGGTTAACAACTCAGTCAGTTGCGTAACTAAGGCAAACTGCAAGTTTATGAGGAACTCTGACACAGAGAAGGAACAAGTTTCTTGCTCTCCTAAGTCTGGAAGATTTTTCCCAACTTCTTTTTTACTTGCTTAGTGTGACTGATCACGATAGCAAGTTCTAAATCAGATATTCTAACTGCTGCTGCTAGAATACATGCATGCAAGTACAGAAAGAAGTAAAGGACTGACAGATTTAATTTCTCTTAGTCTGCTCCTTGATGAATTATGCCGTGAAATAGACGCACTCATTCAGAGGGGCTCTCGCAGCATCTCCTTGTGCTGGCTCTGTCCTCAGCCCATTCTTGCTGCCTTTGTGCACCAGCCAAGGCCTGGGCAGGTTCTGCTTTAACTTCTGTTCCCTCCCTGCAGGAGCTTTTATGCCGCACAACTGAATGTGCACGAACTGCTCCAGAAAAAAGTGTGCAGGCAGCTTCAGGCCACTGCCTCGGAATATGATCATAAAACATCAAGGCCTAAAGAAGCTCTAGTCCACAGTCAAACTGCATGTTCTGATCAGGAAGTCAGGATTTTGGGACAAAGAAAGCCAATTTCAATATAGCAACTTTTCTAAGTAGTCATATGCATAAAGCAAGAAGCTGGGCATTTGACTAAAAGCAGCTGTTGGGATTAATCTAAATTACTCACTCTGAATTCATACTCTATGAGGCTTCCAATATCATCTTCAGATTTCATAGCACTCTCACCAATGATGTTACCTCCAAAATACACCTGAGAAGGCTTAGCAACTCTGTTTGGGGGGGGTGCGAAACGAGAATAATCAGATTTTAATGAGTCTGCAGCAAAACTGTCCCCAGACCCCCAAATCTGTCATGCTATCAACACTTACCCAGTGAGTGATAAAAGCAATTCAAGAACCACTTTAGCACTGGCTGTAATTGGAGTCAAATTAACTTGAGTGCTTGTTCTACAATGAAAAGGAAACAATGGTGTTTATTTTAGAAATTTAGCGGGTTTCTCTTTACTATTAAATTACTTCAGTGAATCAAACAAATGAATTCAGAATATTTACAACTGCATATCAAAGCACAGCACAGGTGCACACACACAAAGAAAACTTACGTTTCCAGCTTCACGTTAATGTCCAGGTCTGTTGTATCAACATTAACTTTAGTGGTACTTAAGATCAGATAAAAGGTTACCTAAACAAAAAAGAAGATAACGAAATATATGAGCTCTTTCTAAGATACATTGACACACGAAATTTTATAGAAATGAACTATTAAGTTCTAGAGTTAAAAAGACATATACAAATCAAATTTTCAGTTGCAACACACAGAAACTTTGGATGACTGCGGTCAGGAATCAGATTTTACAACTTAAGTAAAGTAAGTGAAACTTACATTAGAATTTCTTTTGAAAGGATTTCCAAGTTCACACTCTGCTTGAGAACCATTCTGGTTAGCACCACATGTTAGCTGTTTTTCCTGATTAAAAAGAATACATTTACAAGTAAAAATATGCTGAAAATGTTTTACATTTTTCAGTATTTCTTCTCTTAAAAATACTTACAGGATAACCCCTCATTTCTCTGAATGCAGAGTATGTCAGACTGTCTGGAAAAGTTGCAATTAGTTTAGCTTCATATGCATCTTCACCATCCTTTTGTGGATTTTTTACATCAGATGGACTGTTTGTCACTGTTATTTCCAGGGCAATATCTTTCTGGTCTTTCAGAACAAGCACTGGCATGCCATTTTCGCTGTAGAAACAGAATACACAGGGTTGTGCGCGTTAGGAAAACAATGTGTATGCAAGTTTGCTTCTTATTATGGTTTATTCAACTAGAATTTCTTCTTATTAGGGGAGAATTACAGTAAATATAAACACATGAATAGTCATAGGTTTTTTTCCCCACATCAGTATTTCATCTGACAGTGGCCAGCAGTTAAGATGACAGAACAAGCTGATAAATCCCTCAAGTAATCAGCAGTTTATAGTATTTCTGAACCAGCACTTGCATATGATTCATGTAGTGCTGAATTTTCTCCAAATCAGTCTACTGCCCTGCTTTTTTCTTGTGAAGTATACCTGGGTTTGCCTTCTGAGTGTGGCACTCACTGCTAAAGGTGTCTGACTGGTGGCAGTAAATAAACATCGTTCCTTCTGTTTGTTTTGCTCCTGTTCTAATCTCACTGTCCCTCTAGGAAGGAGGGATGCAGCAGGGTGCTGGGGCATGTGTTAAAATGAAACGATTACTCCATTTCTCTGTAACTGGTTCTCTTGTAGAGTCTCTTATATTAGACAATATTATATCGAGTTGTCATACAGTCAAATTTCATCTACAAAATAACTAACAGTGTCTCACAATAAACTACTGAAAGGCTGGCTTAGAATTTCATTTCTCCAGGTGTTAAATTTTTTTTTTTTCTTTTAGCCCACACCTGCCCTATTGTGGCCACTTTGTATCCATTCAACTCTGTACCACTTTTCTTCTCAAGCTCATCCCATCTCCCCCCCTTCCTCACCCTGACAAATCAATACTTCTACCAAGGGCTGTGTTTGCCAGACACAGAACAAAGCTGCCCTCGTTTCCAAAATCCTCTCCGAAAAGTTCTTTTAAGCACTTGTTAATAATTTGAACTTTGCAAATGCGTTAATCAAGACTCACACTGGTAAATAGGTGAACCTGTCTTCATTTCCCTCTCTCGTACAAAACCGGTACTGAAGCTTAAGATTGCTGTGACATTCGTTGTCTCCTCCACATCCTTCTTTTAAGAACTCCACCTAAATAAAACCAAAGCAATTTTACTGCCTGACACACAATAGTAGCTTAAAATGAGATTTCTGAAGCACACTGAATAAACCATCTACATGGAACTCACGAAGCACTTTCCTGGACAGAGTTCAGATTTTAACCTTTTAATTCTTGCCTGTTGAATTTTTCTTTGTGAGGTGCAGCCCTTGATGCTGGTAATTTAGAACTTTATACGTGACTAAAAAGCAGAGTTGGATAATCTAAGTGAGAGGTACACTTCTAATGAGGAAATACATCTTGAAGTCTGATTCTTCAATAAGCATTGAGGAAATGAGAACTTATTAACTGAGATATTCCCTCCCCTTTATGTCACTTATGCAGTCATTGCTCAAATGCTGTTACAGCATCCTAACGGTGGAAGAATTAGAGTGTACATTATCCTGTTATGTGGGACAAGTGTTCCCAGCAGGAGGCGATGGATTTCCATTTTTAATCAGAAGTACATTTCCTCCTAAACTTGTTGGGTGAGGGAAGAAACCTAGGAGCTATACCACCTTCACTTTTGTTGCAAAAGGAACACAGTGCCTAGTTCATAACATATTGTAACAAGTTCAGAATATAATATAAAATAATCCAACAGCTACATGTCCAGTGCCACCTCACTTATTTCCTTTGGACATCATTTAGTTTTCTACAGTCTTAAAAATTCAGTTATTTGCAGAAGCGCAGATTTATGCAAATATTTGATACCAAAGGCTTACTTTTGTGGTCTCTGTTTCAGATTCATTTGAATTTAGAATTGGTATAAGATCTGGAAGTGCGCTCTCTTTTCTCTTGGATGGTGACTCCAGGCCAGCGATTTTAACACTGACTGATATTGGAATGGGACGTAGCTTATCTTTAATTTTTTCCTGTTAAAATATTTTAAATCGCGTAGTTAGCATACAGTGCAGAGAAGAAAAAACAACACAAAGATGAGCTTTTGATACTATATATAAAACCAGCGTTTTCTAAACATGTGTAGAAACACAAAGAGCCCAGCCTTACTGTCTTTTTTCTCTCTCTGGCTTCCCAATCTAATGGTTTCTCTCACCAGTAAGAATTCCTAGGAACCACAGGTGATAATTCAGGCAGGTGAAATTCACACCACTGCAGTAAAATAACACACTGGAACAGGCTGCACGGGGCTCTGAGTAACATGGTCTAGTAAAAGGTGTCTCAGCCCATGGCACGGGAGTTGGAATTAGATCCTTAGGATCCCTTTCAACCCAAACCATTCTATGATTCTGTGCTATTCATAAATTAAAGCTCTTTAATCTGCTGTGGTCAAAAGCAACCTTGGAGGCTGACTCATTTCCTGCTGAGCCACTGAGAGGGAATCTGTTTAGCCTCTGGAGCAATACCACCTTTAAGGACCACTACAGCAGCTGAGTCAGGAGAGCACATACCAAGCTCTTTCTTGCCCTGCCCATTCATCCACTCCAAAACTCATGAGTTAAAATTCTTTTCCTAAACAGTCACACTATAAAATTCTATAGCAATTATTTCTGTTGGAAACAGCTCTCCATTTCTGGCAGTTAGTCCCCCTCTCTGTTGTCCTAAATTAGTTCAGCTCTGTTGACCTGCAGTGGGCTCCAGCGGCTACAACTTATATCCATACGTTGCAAGAAGGGCAACAGGAGGAAGAAGCACGTGTGCAGGGAATAGTAAACTACTAAACTACGGTGGGTTTCTATTTTTGAAGCTTTATATTGCATATGACTTTTAAATTATATACAAAGTTATATACAAAGGTTCCTTCCATGAGGCTGCAAAAAAAAGAGAGCATTCTTTTGATTTAAGTGGATCTAAATGAAACAGAAATAAAATACTCTCCCTTACCTGCAGTACAAGCTTCGTAGTCACACACTCCCATGCGTTCTGTCCCCTCAGGGTTGTACTTGCAGTGAACTGATCAGACGCGTGGTCAATGAAGCGCACCCTGGAGGGCAGGCCCAGCTGCCGCCTCTCATTCTCCACTTCAAACGTGTAGTTGATCTCTGTGGGAAAAAGGAGGTCACTATAAAAAAAAGAATCTTTGCCGTATTAAAGAGTACTTTAATTTCACCAGGTATAATCTTACAGTATTCTTCTAGAAGACTGTTCCAGCCAGTGCTGGGCTTCATAAACTGTTTTCAGTCATTTACAAAACCTTCTCCATGTTTTGTCCTGCCAGTTTTGTCCTGCCACAGTTGAGAGCCAGGTACCCTGTGCGTGAATCTGAAGAAAATTTCTAAACTAAATCCTGTTACTCCCTAAGGACACCGCTCCCTTAGGAGCATGCGGGGCTGGCTGGGGGAGCTGTAATTGCTGCGCGGAGCCAGCAGAGGGCCGGGGTACCCACTGTAAATACCCCGACTCCGCTGTCGGGGATTGCTGTTGGGTCGCAAATGGCACCTGAGAGCCAGCAAGATTCTGAGGTCAAGGTACACTGGTAATTTTAACACTGAGAGCAGAAGTGTGACTACAGCTGTCTCGTTCTGTGCTGAGGCGTGTTTTGCTAGATCTGAACTTGGTGCGTCTTTTAATGATCACTTCACCAAGTTAATTCAGCGCTGCACAGATGAGAACAGCACTGAGTGTGCCAAGGCACTGAGAGCTCCAAGCACTTCACCTGCTGAAAGGACCAGGACCTCATTCAGGCACATCCTTTGGATTTTAAAAGTAACTGAGAAACTCAAATCAACACAGGACAAAAGGGGGCATTTGGCTTAAAATTCTTCTCATTTTCTCTCAAAATCCTACATTCTCCAAGAGGTAGCAACAGCAGCATTGTAACAAGTGCTTTGCATTCTCATGGCACAATCTAATTGTAGCACAGTCTTCCAGTCTTCTCCTATTAATGCAGAATTTTTTATTTCAGTTACAAAACCATTTTCGTGAATACAGGACAGGTTCAAAGGGTAAGCCTCCAATAAGAAATAATGCTCACTAAGAATATATGAAATGGGCTTTTAAAATTATTCTCTAAAGCAGCATTAACCTAGAGAGGCAAAATGGTTTGCATCTATATAGCATCCATTTGCTCACTGGCAGTTATAATACTTATAGAGCTTCAGTCTGTCATCCACATAACAGCTTAACACACCAGCATGACTCTAAATACAGACTGTGCAACAGCTGAGCTTAGCACTGAGTCACATTTTAAATCTGTCCGTCACTGTCTTGAGATGAGTCACTATAATTTGAGTAGTATCTTTCCACGATAAGCTCCAAAGAAAGAAACAAAAGCCATGTGACAAACAGATCAAAAATATTTATCTTCAGAACTTACTTATTCTTGGATTTAAATCTCTGGGGTTTGCAGTATATTTAAAACATGCTTTCACATCCATCCTGTAAAAAGTGCCAAAAAATTAGTATTAACTTTAATAGTCCAACAGAAGGAAAAGTTTTAACAGTGCATTGACTGATCTAATCAGTCTTAAGACTGTGGTATTTGCTGCTTACTAGACTGAATTACAAAGCAAGAAAAAAATGGTTACTAAACAATTAAAAAAACTTTCTAGCATTTGCTCTTATGTCTCTACTCAAGAGACAGCTGTTCAAGCCAAGATACTTCTGTTAAAAGTCTGAAGAGCCAAAGTGGCCTTCATTTTCAAAAACGGATGTTATGAACAGAACATATTCCACACCTTGTCTTTAGCACAGTAGCCCAAAGAAATTCAGGAAGTCAAAATGAGCATATGCAGATACATTTGCTTAACCTGCATGACTCTCATATCCCTTCACTTTAATATCATCACTGAATGAGTTTTGACAGCAGAAAACTCAGTACACCAAAGCTTCTGAGAGAGTAGGTTTTTTTTTTCATTTACCTTATTTCACCAGGGTCCTCAGGGTTCTTTTTCTTTAGATCAATTCTGTCAGGATGTACTGTAATGTTTCTTCTAATGCTTATCACAGGCCGAGATCTTCATTTGGGGGAAAAATGGGGAATAAAAAAAGGGGGTAAAAAAAGAAATTGTTTCTGTTAAGATTAATGAAGTAATTCATGTGC
>VYZQ01013140.1:105148-127803 GCA_013400655.1 Mystacornis crossleyi | reverse complement strand
CTGCACTGGAACAGAAAGATTCTTACACTTAATGCCTTTCCAAAAATGCAGCACAGCCTTTTCAGTGTATCTCACTGGTGTACAGAAAGGTCACTGGCCTAAGGACATATTCATGCTTTCCTGACTGCACAAAGAGCAAGAGATTCACCTCCTGCAACACACAAGTCAAATATAAACTGTACTTTTATTATGGTATTTTAAAGGTCTGTGAAAAGCCACTGGAATTTTAAAAACTTGAAGAGTAAAAGAATTGCACTCATCTACCAGGAGAGAACACCTGCAGTCTTAATAGCTACATCCAGAAACTCAAATTTTGATACCACATAGCAGAGACTGTGTGACTAAGGACTGCAGACCCCTGCACTGTACTGACCCATCACTGGGTGATTATATTCACTCCCTGAGATTCCGCAGGCCCTCGGCAAAGCTCTCGAATCTCACAGTACAACAGCAGCTCTTCCAGGTACCTCAGCAGTATCATCTTACACTTAAAACTGGCCCATAAATGTGGAGGGAGGCTGTGAATTATCCAGAACAGTTAAGATGTTACAGGGTCCACAATGAAACATCTGCTCCCGTTTCGGATCATCACACCAGGCTGGGATCACAAATGTTTAAGAGGCCCACGGAGATTTACCACATGTACTTAATCCTACCTAAGTAACTGTTAGCTGGAACAGGAACTAGATTCTTATCCTGGTGGCTCTCATCACCAACTTCGTAGGGCCCATCATCAAAGATACCCAGATCATAAAATGTCTGATTCTTTTGCTCTGCACGAACCACCCCTGAAAAAATGAAATGATAAAATAAAAGCAAATGAACGATAAGCGAGAAAAATAACAAATAAATGTTCCCAACTTAAATTAATTACGAGGAATGAGATAGTGACTGCTGTTAAAATGGGACAAACACAGAATAGTGCACTGGGTTAGTGTTCTCTGTTCGGTGTGCCAGAAGCTCATCCTGCTCTACAGAGAAGCCATACAATGATCTGGAAAACATGGGATACTAAGGAAATTATTAAAAAAAACACATTGAACCAGTTTGGTCAGAAACCACCCTCATCCTGTATTTCTTAACCTTATAAAGCCTCTTAAAATGGAGGTAAGTACACATGAATTTAAAAAAAAAAATAAAAGTACAGTTCATTATGAGAAACACCAGTAATATATTTAGAAACGGTATTTAAGAAGAAAAAAGCTATTGTTCAATAAAAGGTGTGCTTCCCTTTTATCAACTGGCATAATTAAGGTTTTGGCAAGCACAAACATGTTTTTCCATTATACAGAGGAGTACTCTTAGGACTGTCCTAGAGCTTCTCTGCAATTAAAGTCAAATGGTGTCTGCACTCAGTATGCTGTTTCAAGTCAGTCAGATTTTGTTGACAGATATGTGGAAGATTAAGTTTTCACTAAAGTACACCTTGTGCCAGAGCTTAACGCACTGATTTTGCACGGTTCATACACCAGGCACAGGTGTACAAGGTGGAAAAACACAGTGGTTGGCAGATCAGATGTTCTCAAGAGGAAAGTATTTACAGCTGTTGGTGTAATGAAGTGTGATGGGAAAAATCACTTCAAGAGCCTGAGCTGGCCATTTTGACGTTTCTGAATATACACTAACGAAGAATATCTAGGGCTTTTCCCCCTCAAGTTTTGGAATATCTCCTTCATGACACAGAGTACTTGGCTCTTAGACAGATTATCCATGAAATTCTACATGGACACGCATGGATTTAGATATGAATGTATGTAGTATTGCTCTTATCTTCCTGCAACCCTTCAATATTTATTTTGGAAAGTACTGGTTTCCACAGACTTCACAGAGAATAAAGGGGAGAATACTGCAGAATAAACAAAAGAGTTCAGCAGCTATCTAACATTTGCTCAAATGCAGAAAAAAGGCTGGTCAAGTAACTTACACAAATTCAGTAGTTTGTTCCTGTATGGAAGTGTCCAAGTAAGCCCTCAATCCCACCCTAAGATTAAGACTAATAAGGGGAAGATTTGCTGTACATATGCACAAAGTTCCATTTCTATTCATAAACACACTCAAAGATATTCAAAGAAACTTCTGTAAATGTTGATACAGAAACACAGCGTTTTGTAAAAACAGGGTAAAATCATTACATCCCTACTGCCTCCTCTCCCCTTAAGAAAAAAAAAAACCAAAAGATTAAACCTTTGAGAGCAATCTCAGAGGAAATGGGAAGGAAGGTAGGCAGGAAGGAAGCCAAGTCATACCTTTCCAGTTGTAAGTGCCTGGGGCACCAAACACAATATAATGATAGTCTCTAGTAAAAGTAGCAGCAACACCTTGCTGACAGGAACCAAACTTCTCATGGCCTCTTAAACGACCATCACAAAAACTCCATACTCCATTATCCATATCATCCTTAATAGTGAGATCCTGGCTCAGCACATAGCACCTTCCAATGATATCCCGGGTTTCCTGCACGGTGTTTACATGCTGCCTTTTCTCATAGCGATGTGCACACGTCTGCAAGACAGAAGAAATCATCATGTGTGATATTTCTGTGTGTTGTACACACGTCACCAAAGAAGGCAGGGCTCCTCTAGCAGTCCCTCATGCTACCAGTGCTGTAAGTCACGCTGCAGACACACCTGCAGGGCAGAGTCCAGTGTTTCCTACGGGCAACCTATGGGAAAGGTTGGGCATCTGCAGACACAAGCTGAAGCAGCCCGCTTCACGGTCAAGGAAGGCCCCAGGGTTAAATCCCTAAAGCCCTTCCTGATACCTAATCCCTCTCTTTCAAGAAGTGAAGAGAAAACCACCCTCTCTCTCAAAGAAAGAAGTGGCTGTTTCCCAACAGCTCTCAGAGTTAAAGGACTTTCACACTCGTGCAGGACATGAGAAGCTGGTTCAATTGCCATCTGCCCAAGACTATTCAGAACTTGCCCCTTACAGAAAAATGCCACTAAGCAGAGGTTGAAAGCTTTTCCAGTGAAGGGGAGGGAAGTTGCTCCTACTTCCTCTGTTGGATGTTCCACTTACAGGGTAACTGTCACTGGGGCAGAGCTGAAGCACTAAACACATCCTGGTCCTTATTCTTTTAGACTATCCCCTGGGAAAAGAATTCTAATCAAATATTTAACACAAAGGATGAATAGCCACGGGGTTAAGCAGTGTAACCACTAAACCCCTTTGCCAGCAGTGTTGCTCAAAGAATCAGATGTAGCAGGTTGTGTGAAGAGCACAAGTCAGGTTTCTCAGCTGACAAACCTTTTCTGTGGTTCCTGTCAAGGCCTAAATATTAGGCAAACACCCAGCTGCTCCACACTGAGAGCACTGCAGTACTGTTCTGCTGCAGCGACCTCCAGGCTGCTCACACCTCATCTAATGAGTGCATTTTCCACTGACCACGTATTAGAAGACAAGACAGCAGTAGTTGATGTCTAATTATTCAGTGAACTGTTTCCACGTGCTCCTCCCCACTTTAGGTTCTGAGGCAGACCAAAGCTAGTTATTACAGCCTCTATATGCTTAAATAGCCAAATTCACATCCTGAAGTCACCTGCCTCTAGTTTTGAAAGCAGTGGCATTTAACCTCCAATTAGATGGGGAACTTCACTGCACACCTACTTTATGATGTATCTGGTAACCTGCAGCACCACAAGAGGTTTATTTAACTGCGAATGTTACTTTTTAAACTCTTTCTCTTGTATCTCACAAAAACTTTTTCTCTCTGGTCAATATAAAATAAAGAGTATCTACATATGGTATAAAATGAAGAAAAGCCAGCAGTCTTACTGCAGTGCAACGATGACATTAATTCACAGGAGCTACTCAGTGAAAGTCCCTGGTAAAAGCTAAAGTGAGGCTGATCATCGTGGAAAACAGGCTGGTGTTAGCCTGCTACTTTTACAGCCTTACACACTATTCTTCCCTATTTCTGCAGCCAGTGGTATTTAAAAAGCAACAATGTGTATATGACAAAAAAAAGTGTACCCCTTGAAAATAAACTGTCCATCCTAGATTGTTACAAAGGTTATAAAGAGAGGCTAACTTACAGAAAAATAATGTAAAGCTCTTACGACCTCAAATGCCTTATTTTGCTAAGGAGGCATTTAAGTCTTTACCTACAGGAAATCAAAGGAGTAAACTGAGGCAAGTTACCTTCAGCAAGCTGCACAGAAATACAGACCATTCAGAACATGTAGTGTAGACCCCAGATGTTTTCATAAGTTAGTCCTTTAGCACTTACCACCACATTTCCTCCTGGGCCCTGACTTTGGACAGTTACACCCATCCACTGGTCTTCTTTACTCTCCTTCTGCGGGTCAGCTGCAGAGTATCATAAAACAGCTTCAAATATTAACAGTTCACTACTTTTTGTTTTCTTTTTTTGTTTTTGGTTTTTTTTGGGTGTTGGGCTTTTGTTTGGGTTTTTTGTTTTTTTGTTGTTGTTGCTGTTGTTTGGGGGTTTTTTTAGCCCATGTCAGGAGAGATTCTTCATACAGAACACCAGATAGTCTGCAGGTGGCAGTGTCCGTACACTTTATCACCAACAGCATCCATTTTATTAAACTTCTGGCCTATTACTTCATGTTACATCATTCACAAAAGAGGAGGAATCTACCAAGATTTAAGCATCTCATACTACCTTAGCAATTAAGCTACAACTTACTCTGAGGCAAAAAGTAGTTATGTATAAATCCCTAGAAGAAACTGATACACCGCCTCAGGAAAGGACATCAAACAAGAGAAACCAGACAACTGTTTCAATTCAAAACAAAAGCACTGAGGAACTTACTCTCCTCATCGAATTTGACACGCATGCAATTTGTGTTTGGAGATGCAATGTCACAGCTGTACAGCCCTCCTGTTCTGTTGGCTTGCTGGGCTGGAAAGGCCTTTTCCCGAGGAGCTCCAACCAGCAATCTGCAGGGAAAGCAAAATAACTTTAAAGGAATACGTAGGAGGAATATTAGACAAGAGAAAGGCAACAGAATCCGGAAGTGTTTTCACTGTATTAGTAGAGGTTTGACATGCCAACATTTGAAGATGGATGAAAAGCTACACCACGGCACTGCTCTTGTAAAAACAGAAAAGGGGAGAGGGGGAGGAGAGAAGCTGTATAGCAGTAATGCAGATTACAATTACTGAACCTGCAAGCCAGTACCTGTATTGCTATTACTGTTTTTATTGTTGCAATATTCACTGAGGGTGGTTGATAAAAAGTAGTTGTCTGGCAGTTTTGGGGAAATCATCTTTCTATCAGGGCATCAAGTGGGCTATTTTTTGCCTTACTAGAAATTGTTAATAAGGATGGGAAAAGTCACTAAAATTACCAGAAACCCCCACAACAGTAAATACAATTGTTCTCAGGCTGTCTTCTAGTTTTACACCAGTCCTATGCCGCTGTTTGCCTAAATTTAAAGGCACCTTAGTATCTCTAAGCAAATCAAGATCCCTCCTGGGCCAAGGAAGCGTTCACTGAACTCTTGCAAACAAGCACTGTTGCAAACATGCACTCCCCCTCTCCACTCCTTTGGCAGATACCTCATTTTGAAGCTGAAAATGGTTTCCTCCAACAAATCTCTCATCAAGAACAGGCCATTCCCACAAAGGACTTACTTCTCCTAATAAACCGCTACTCTAACAAGCCCTCCTTAGACACTGTTAGACACTGTTCTGGCAACCAAATCCAAAGGTTCTTATTCTAAACACTGAGTAAAGCAAATTTCCTTCTGTATCCACTGTACATCTTGAGTATTATCACAAAACCACCAGCAGCCACATTTACTTGCAAAATAAGGTGTGTCCAAGAAAAAAATCTCACATTGTTTCTTTGCAGTGTCACACACACAGGAAGCACAGCTGCCTCTCAGGCAGCTGACTGAAATTTGTAGCAACCAGCGTGCAGTGGTTTGTGGAAGAAACATCATGCTCAGCTGAAACACTGGGGATGAGAGGAAAGGGTGTGGGTAAGTGCAACACAGCAGGCTGGAGGGATGGAGGGATGGAGGGATGGAGGGATGGAGGGATGGAGGGATGGAGGGATGGAGGGATGGATAACCAGACTGTGCTCCCTGACCCTCGGACATGAAACACTTGAGAGAAGATATCCCTGACATTACAGTGTCAAGGACAGCAAAGCTGGGACTCCAGCTGGATCCACAAGGCCCAAAGAGGACCTCACACTGCCTTTAATGCCCAACTCTAGTTCTGCTTTGTTGTGACAGTGGGACAAAGCACACTGCTGTCCCTCAGAATGCTATTCTTACTGAAAACAAGACTCACTTTTCTTCATATCTAACAGAGAAGACAGGATCAGTTATGATCAATGCATGTTTTTTCATATTAAGGAAATGTTTATTCACTGTCCCTAAAGTAACGAGACTCAAAATGAAATTGATGTGTTATCAGAAAACATGCTTTTTTTAAAACACAGACTTGTATCTGTGTTGTGCAACAACCAAATTGTCACTACTTCTATAGGACTAAATTCTCCCACAATCCATAATTTATCTTCCTCATGAACGTAAGGCCCCTGAACGCTGAAACCTTCAGGTAAAGTATTTCCCCTTGGACCATACACAGGAGATACCATGTGGGTGGGGTTTGGTTTAAAATGTTTTCTGCTTTTCCTTCCATGTACATCTGCCATCTTTTTCCAACATTTTTTCAGAAACATAGCAGTCATCACAAGAGTTTGTAAACAACTATGATTTTAGAAAGGCCATCAATAACCTAATTTTCTCATTTTGGCAACGGTGCATTTAACTGTAATCTCTTGGAGTAATTCTTCTGCAAGGCGTCTGTTTCTGAGTTACTCCTAATGGGAGAATAGATACATTTTCTCCTCAGTTCTGTTATTGCCCCGGGGGATTTTTTTTTTTTTAACATTAACAGCTGTAACTTTAAGAAAGCAGAGGTACTGATTTCTTAACTTACAGAAATTTTTATTACTTCTACTTTTTCATTCAAAGCTTGGGGGATAAAAATTATGTATTGAATTTAACTTACAGAAATCAAAACCCTTTTGTTTCAAGATTGTGAACAAAGCTAAAAGCTTCTCGAATTGAAATACTTAATTTGGTTTAATTCATCCATCTGCATACTATGGACAGCAGTGGTGCTGGGTCAGGAAAATTAACCCTGTTCTTTTCAGAGCACAGTGAGACTACATCTTGTCTCTAGCTGAATGACCTTTTACAGCATACCATGATCTTGATGACAAGAGAGGATCTTCTGAGGCACGAGGGAATAAACAGCATAGCCAACAGAACATGGAGTGGAAAGATGTGCCACCTGACATAAAATGCCCCAAACATTCGGTGGCATCTCGGACACTGCTGAGGTCAGCAGATGAAAAATGAAATTGCTCAGCCTTCTTAAATTAAAAAAAAAAGGCTTCCATCCAACACGATCTCAAAGGAAATAAGCAACCTCAGATTCTTCCTAATGCCCATACCCGCCCAAATCTTGCCTAAGTTATTTTCCACTGTGAACAAAGAATTTCAAAGCAGACTTAGTCAAAACCTTCCAGATTTCAAAGAACTGTTATCAGATATCCTGTCACTAGTCTTCAAAGTTCATCAAATACAAAAATCTTCTCTTAGGTACTTCACTGCAAGTCCTTACAACACAGGCCAACAGAAGCACACACTCGCAAAGGATTAGATCAGTTCAGGTACAACACTATGGTAAATCCTGAAATGTATTTTCAAGTAGCAACCAAAGACCCATTAAAAAGTGGCACAATTCCTTTGTAATTGTTTACTGTTTTTCTGCCCTAAAGGCCACAGCAGAGAAGACTAAACCTATGCCCCTGGGTTCAGCAAGACAGGTTACTGAAGGTGATGATTATAAATATTATGAGGATTATCAAGACTATCAGGAATCTTAAGTAAGAAAGTCACATGCATCTAATATTTGGTTGAATAAATCAAGCAAAACAAAAAATTCCTTGCAACCACACTTTGACTTCTGATCAACAGAGCTGCTGTTCAGCTTGCCTACCTTTTAAAAGGTATATTTGAAAAAAATCAAAATTCTATTATAAAAGTTGAATTACTTAATTTAAAAATAAAAAGTGTGCACAGATGTATGACGTGAACCACGCATCAGCGTGAATTTCAGCATGACTGCAGTAGTACAAATGAATCAGCTCATATACTGAGCCATGCTACGTGCCCAACAGAGTACTTCCAGAAAGAGGACACATTCCAGTCATTACTCTATGGCTACTTACTCAGCTGTGATTTAATAAAAGAATTTTAATCAAGTTTGAGCTCATTATGCCAAAATCAGGTTAGCTTTTCCTGCAGCTATGCATGTTCCATTTTAGCTTTCTCACTGGCAAGCAAAAGCTCTTTCTGCAGGTCAGAGGTAAGGGGAGAGGGGATGCTCTCCCATTCATCACTATCTCCTTATACTGGCAGATGGAACATGGACACCTAAAACCTAAGAACTTTGCCTCTGCAAATGGAGAATGACAAAAATAAATTCTTAATTTCTCGCCACCCATGATCACAATATGATTCCTTTTATTCACTGGGACTTCTCTGTGAAGGTCTGTGGACATGGTCTACTGTAATTACTTTCAGTTAGGTCTGAATGCCCAAAATCATGCTCCAGAATCCATATTTAGATAACAAAATAACAGCCCAATGTCAAGACTGCAAAGTGGGAGATGAAAATCCTAGAGACTCCAACATGCGGACAATTTTACTGATTCCTCTACCCTGTGGCAGGTTTGCCTTGTTACTCTGCAGAGGACAGAAGCTCCGCCATACAGTATACTGAAAATAAACATCACTGAGCATCAGTTCCTGTCAGAGACTTAGCTTTTCATTGAGTTATGATGACTTCGTATCTAATGTTTACCCATGAGTCCAATGTCAGACAAAAGTAATATTGCTATTCCTCATGTAAATTAGAGAAACAGATTCCTCTAACTACTTGAATCCTGCTTTTCCCCATGTATCTTGCTTCAATATATACTATAACCTAACTGGGTTTTCCCTGGCTAATCAGACTGCACAGGTGTTAATCTACAGAAATGTAACGTAATGAACTATTAATAGAACTTAATTTAAAAGAAGCATCTATCAAGTGACAGTGCTGGAAAAAAAAAATCTGAATTCTGTCATACCCTGGCAATAAAGCTACAGTGTTTTTTAGCTGTAGTTATAATTAAAATGTGTCTTCCAATTTCAAACTAAAATTCTCATTTTTACCAAATTAATCAGTCCAGTTGCTCTATTGGTTAGAATTATTTTAATTACTGATTTCTCTTAATGACTTCCTGAAGATATGTGATAATGAGTGAAGTCCCACTGCCGATTACAAGCATCTGCTGGTTTACAGGGACAGATCTACTCCCTTACAGCCCCAGACTCATAGCCAAATTTAAGATAATCCCCTAAGATTAGAGCTCCAGGATTGGCACATAATGACGTTTTAGCTAATTGACTTTACTGAGGTGCAGTTTTGGCTCTGGGTGAATGGTGCCTGCCCTGCACAGACACCAGTGACCCCGGCTGTAGCTGCACAAGGTGCAAGGTGCAGCTGGGACACAACAGGGAGAGCTGGCCCGTGCTCCCAAATCAGGGACCAGCACCACATCCCTCCATGGAACCCTACGGCACAGCTACACCCACCCTACCTCACTGTAGTGTTACACTGCAAACACAACAGCTGAGGCAAGAAAAACTCCATTTCACCAGTTATGCCAAGCACTACTCAAGTCTCAGAAAAGGTATAAGGACATCTTACTGGCTTTGTACATGTACATCTGGAGCAGACCTTTGGATAAGTGCGTGTAGAAAACATGCTTCATAAACTCACACGTTTCCAAGAAGCAAAAGAAGGTGAGAACTCATTGCCCACGTTCTGGTAGGCACTAGGCCTCAGTTTGTCAACTGCTGTTGACCAGCGTTGCAAAAATGTAACTATAGGTGCAATTCCAGATGCACAAACAGTCTATGAACTACAGGTCTGGTTGCATTTAGAAGAGCCAGTCGTACCCACAAACAGCACGATTTATCAAACGCAACATACAACGTTCCTCTGGACTGAGGGGGAGAACGCATTAACGGCGGAGGAGTTACACACAGCACTAACAGTGCATTGCAATCACAAGCTTCATATCCCGGGTCAACGCTCAGCACAGCTGAGGATGCAGGGCTTACCAGTGCCCCTTCTGGGGAGGGCAAGAAGGGCGAACCCCTCCGTCTGTCCCTGCAAGTTCACTCAAATTCTCACCCCCCGGCTGGATGCTGCAGTGGGGTATTTTTATGCCTTATTCACTATTATTGTGCAAAGCACCGTGGGTAGGACTGCGGTCAAATCTTCTGTTCTCTGTGGGCACGTTTGCAGAATAAATCTTGGGAGGAAGCGTACTTGGTTTGTACAAAACATTTCTGGGTATCGGGCAGAAGAACGAGACCACGTGGCCTAGGCCTCACTTGACATTCCCACCCCCGATGGCCTCCGCAACACAAACCACAAGACTTCCATCTGATTTCCACACTTGCACCTGGAGACATCATGGCACATTGAGCTTCGCATTTTCTTCACTATTTTATGCTTCCAACAACCAGTATTCATCAGCAAGAACAGTTAGGTGAACATCAAGAAAAAAGGGTGTAACTTCATTTAATCAGACGTGGCCCAAAAGAGTTGTTAAAATCCAAAGTAAAATACACAAGCTTTCCATTTCAATATATATTACAGAATATTAAGCAGTAGGGTGCAGATTTTAAAACTCTCCCTGCTTTAACTGGTAATTCTTGAAAGGTTTAGTAGGTGCCTGTGGCTCCTCTTCAGCTAATGAAAACAACAGTGAGAAGTAGGAGTAGTTTCTGCTCACAGCTATCTGAATTCCCTCCAATACTGCTCATGAAACAATCTTGCTCGCTTCCAAAAGGAAAGTCAAAGATGAGAAAACCGTATCAAAAGAAATCCAGAAAACCTCCACGCTCCTGGAAGTATTCCCTCACTCCCCAGTGAAATTTTTTTCTTCACTTACAGCCTGGAACTGTCCAAGGGTAACACAATTTTTGCAACATACTTCAGAGAAGAAAAATTATCAGCAATTCATTACAGTTCTATTTTGGAATAAACACTTACTCAAAAGAAATCAAGTAAAAGGAGGGAGAAGGTCTTCTCTGTTTTTTAGAGTAAATCCCGTTCATCAAAGTAAGAGGCTTCCATTGAGTAAATTACATTTTGATTTAAGCAAACACAAAATATACCATAATCTGCACCGAACTCAGATACTCTGCTATCTCCCAAAGTTTTCTTCATTCCTTAAATTCTTTCCTTTTCCATGGTATCTTCTACCCAAACAAGGCACCACATCTTCGCCAGCCTTTCTTTTAAAAGTAAAAGCAACACACTAGTAGTGCCTGCTCTGAGCCTTAACAGACTGGAGTAGAAATCATGGAAGTGTTTCCTGGGTAAGAAAGCACTAACCATTTCCACATATAGGCAAAATAAAGTAGTCACTGGTGTAAGTAATTTCCAATTTTGCAGGCTTCACTGAGCTCAAGTGTCCAATTTAATGTTGCTGTTCTCAGGTAACAATGCTGCCGCTGCAGACTTTGCACTTCATTATGTTTTCAGAAAGACTCCACAAGGGGGGCAAATTTGGAAACTGAGGAAGCTAAATGCCATGAAACACCTCCCCCCTGACTGGGCAGTTAGACTCCTACATCCTTTCTCTCTCCCAGTTCCAGTGCCTTCTTGGGAAAGAGTTTCACTAGATTAAACAGAATGAAGAAAACAGAGTAACTAGCTCTAACTCAGATCAAATTTTACTACAAAATCACCAGTCAAAAGTCATCCATCAAATGTTTCAAACCTCCTGGCAGAGACCCCTGATCACAACGTGGGCATCTACAGCCCTCCACCTGAGCTGTATTTTCAGTCCTCTGCACTGATTTGGTCTCAACTATTTTTAAAATTAACAAACACGGAAGATGGATGCATTTAACCACCACAATATTTCAACATAACTGAGGCTGGTCAGTGGGACAGACGCTGTGTGTGAATACTGGTGGCACCACCCCTGCTTTGTGCTTGCATTTGGCATTCCACAACAGAAACAAGTCACAGGACAAGAGCACCACAGACTAATGAGCACCGAGAGATTGTCCCTTCACACACTCAGGCTGCTAATGGGAAGTGGAGCTGAACCATGGGACTGGGCTCCTCCAAAAAGAGCCCTCCCCAGCAAAATACAACCAGTAAGTGTGTCAGCAGGGAACTTGTTTGTGATGCTTTTTACAGAAACACCCATCACGGTCAGTATGTTATTAACAGCTATTTCAAGTCACTGAATATTCTCCTGATCTGCTACTCCATAGATACATTTTGGAACTAACAGAGCAAAGCCGCGGCCAAGTACATCATTAATCTCTGTTGCCTGGAGGCTTGGCACTTGAAGGATTGCAATTTTCATTTTCTTTCTTCAGCCTTTTTCAGGAAACAGATTATGATAGAGGCTGGAAAAAGACGCCAAAGGACTAGGGCAAGCTACTACAAAGCAAAACTAGAACTACAAAGATACCTGTTGTTCTGGAAAAGCCACTTTTTATTGACTTTCTGAAAGTCACATGGAAAAACAAACACTTTCCCATCACAGTCCAGAGCCCAGCCTGTCTGGATTTGAAACAGGTTTTGCAGATCTCATTTCCATTGGTACAAAGCATTTTTCTTAGAAGAAATGGTACAGTCTGCTCCAAATTTGCGTTTTAAAATCCAGTTTTCCATTTCAGACACCACTCTCTGGCTTTAATTAGGAGACACCTCATCGTTTTCATACTGTCAAATAGCAAGTGCAATCTGTATACCACTTAAGGTTTAATTTCTCCCGTACAATCTATACATTTTTCAGATTTAAAGGGAACACCCGTGCCAGGAACAGACCTGACTACAAACTGGTACTGTGAAACATGTATCAGACAGTTTTATAATTAATTTATGATAAACTTATGAAAGAAACGATAGTAAAGGGATTTTCACGCAGGTTTTCTAACAAGGCAGGACCTGGTACTGCATGAAATCCCCTTACAACAACATGCAGTTTAATTCAAGAAGTGACAAGTGCACCATTTCAAGAAACTAACTTGGGAGCCCAAGTCCTGGCACTTCGAGCTCAGCCCCTGCCCACAGGCACCTTGTCTGCCCTGGAAGGACTGAACCACGGGAGCCCCACCACAGCCAGCAGGGCACAGCCCAGCTACTCTGCCCTGCACATGCACTAAGCTGCAGGTCCCGGCAGCAGCTCACCGAGCAAGCAAGGACAGCCACAGCAAAGAAGCAGGGCTGAGCCTGCAGTCCCCAGCTACCCACAGGCACAGAGAGAGCGAACCGTCCATCCCCACTGCCCCAGCACTGCAATCCTGCTCTGCTGCCAACAGCACCCACGCAGCAGGGCCCTCCCTGGCCAGCGCCTCAGCCAGTGCTGCCCCTGCTCTGGGCAGAACGGGCCCTGCAGAAGCAGCTGCTACACAAAGTGGCCGGTCTGTGCTGTGATCAGTGTCTTGGGGACACGGCTCACTCTACGGGCTTATGCAAACAAGTGCGTAACAGAAATTAGGAATTACTGTCTCCTGCACCTGGGCTGCTGGCCATCATGCCATAGAAAACCCTGGGATTCATTTAAACTTCTTCACATTTGCAGGACTTGTCTTTGTATCCCCACTGCACATGGCATCTCCACATAAAGTTCATGAAAAATTAAAGAAGTATCACATCATATATTAAGTATATGTTTCAGAAAACAAACATGAAAGCAATGAAAATATGGAAGCAGTTGCTCAGACTTTTTTGAGGGGGGGCAAAAAAAGAAAAAAAGAAAGCAGTGTGCCCAGTCAGTATTTGAAGGCACTGCTTGTTTGAGAGGCAACAACCTTAACAGGCATATACTGTTCATTCAGTGTGCCAAAAGCCATTTTAAAAAAAAATTATAGTAGTTCTAATTCCGCACAGAACAAATATTTGGGTTGAAATGTCATTCCTCTACTTCCTTCACAGAATGACGTACATCAGTTTCATTTATCACCATAATTAAACTATTAAAAGGCGTGAAAGAAGTACAGCAAGAGGGATGGACATTTTACTGTAGAATTAATGGGCAATATAACACACGACAGCAACTAATACAGTCATGCAGAATTTGAAGAGCAACTGCTCCCTGTGCTAACACAAGCCATGATTCCTTCACTCATACATCCAGTTTATGAGATCACCCCTCCTCCCTCTGAATTGTAGGGGGAATACCAAGACAAGTAGAACCTCCTGCACTAGATACACAACCACATAAATTCTGGCTGATTCACAGTCTGAACAGAAGTTCATCACATTTAGTTAAAACATACCAAGCAGCGTCCCAGTGGGAAGCTCTCCCACACCAGACCAACACTGGCACCCTTGAGCTAAGCTATGCCCTGTCCAGCTGCCAGCCTAAGCCCATGGACCAGAGAGAAGTACCCTGTCGGAGGGGGCTAAAGAACTCTGCACGTGTAGAAAAAGTGTGCAACTTCCTGCCGTATAATCCCCAGTAAGAGCTTTAGAGAACAAGTACAGGAACAGCCATCAAACACACACTTCAACAGCCTAAAGGCACTTGCATGCTAGAGCAGAGTTCAAATTATTCCTTCAGTCTTAAAGCCATCATAGCTCTGGGCTAAATGCCTATAATAGGATCCACAGTTGGAGTAAGACTTTTCTTCAAGCCATGAACTTAATGACAAAAGCAGATGTGTCACCAGGTACATGACGCATTATGTCCCCACGCCTTCAAATTAACTGAGAACACAGGCACTCAAATCACTTGGAAGAACATCACTCCAATAAGGTATTTTCCTCGGAGAAACAGGTCATACAAATGCCCGTGCAGCTGGGATGCCTAAAGAGCCCTTTTTTTATGTTCCGTGTAGATACTCAAACACTGATCAAACAGATCAACATTAATTAAATCATACAATTCACAAGAAACTGCTCTATATACATATCTGTGGAAGAAGAAACCATTATATTTTATTATGAAGAGGAATGTACAAACTGAGAATTTCAACCAGCTTTAAAAACTTAAGAACAAGATTTTTTTGCAAAATAACTTATTGAGACTATGTCAAGAAACCCACGGCATTCTCTTACTCTATATACTGCTACTCCTTCACATGCACACTTACTTAATTTTTACATGCAGCCCTCATACATACATTTTTTTTCTTCTGCCACTCCCCAGATTCTCACTTGAGCAGAATCTAGAATTAATTAGATGTTTTCAGACAGTTTTAACACTCTATGTTCCTGTAAGCTGTAAATTGTGGAAACGGTATTGCAGCTATTTCTAGGACCGGATCTCATCTGACAACAAAAGTATTCTTCCACTATACGCAGGAACACAGCTTGGCTAGGAAGAGAAGAAACTTCTATCTTCAGCAATATTCTGGGACAACACTACATAATTATCAAACATTTCTCTAGCAGAAAAATAAATTGAGTGGATGAAAAGATTACAGAAATGCAAAATTACAGATATGCAAAATTATGGCATATTTGTAGTAGCAGCTACAGGAGTTTGCTGTATAAGAAAAAACTAAACCACAATTATTTCAGCATCTTTGGCCAAGAAAATGTCATTTTCACTTGAGGGATTTTTCATACTACACAAACACGGACAATTAAAGTATCTTTTCACAAACACTGCTAGACATCACTTAATGCCTAAGAGCCAGCAGATTGAACCACTCTGCAGCTTCAGCTGCACTGATGACAAAGTGCAAGGCTAACCAATCTTTATAGTAGCCTTAGCAGAGTATTGTGAAAAGAGCAGTAAGAAAAGGACACAAAAAATTCAGCCTCACACGGTGATGGTGTCCTTGCTATCTGCAACAGCTGGTTGCCACTTTTGACCACTTCCAGGATAAACATGCATTCCCCTCAGACCTTTGACCCATGCATGTGCTGCTGAGCAAACAACCCCGGGCAATAGAGGAGTGAGTTGTTCCCAGCATATCTGCAATTCTTCGTTTTTTAAAGATATATTTTATAGACCTACTTTTGAGGAAGGTGACAATGACAGATGAAGCAGGCAGAGACTAAGCACATACAGCTCCATTTCAAAGAAATGTCATCTTCACTAAAAATGAAGTAACATGCAGTCTAAGAAAGTTCTGCCATTCCTGTGGACACCAGCTATCAGCAAACTCAACAGTGCTGATCATTCCTATCTGCTGTTCCCTATTTCTTAGATGATCTCCAAAGTCCTTGAAAGTAGAAAACAAATGCAAGGAATACAGCTGAGAAGTGCCCTAGAAACTCAGTAGCTGGCAGTGAAATCCAGCGCAGGATCTGTCCACACTACCCTGGAGGGACTAGAGTACGTTTTTATGCTGCAGATGGCACCTTGGCAGGCCCATCCCATAAACCCCTCCTTCTCTTCTCCTTGATTCAGCAGACCTTCTCCCTTCCAAACACAGTCTGAACATCCTCACACACAGTAGCCCGACTCCTTAAAGGAAACCAACGTTAGGAAATTACATATTTTTAGATGCAGTTCTGTAAGAGGAAACAAGAAAAACAGCCACTGCTGCAACAGATCCAAAAATTATCAATGCATACTAGTAAATGCTTCAAAATTCACAATGCAAGAAGCTGCACCTTTTACCTTTCACTGTTACTTTGGTACAAAAATCTGAGGTACTTCACAGCAGAATACACACAGCCTGTCCTTTAAGCTAAACAAACATAACTGCAGGGCTCTTTTCCAAAGTAACTGCTATGGAATTCTCAAAATAGTCTTAGAAAATGTGATACTCACAATACCTTAAACCCAAGGGAAGAGCATTTTAACAAGAATATGACATGTTTTATGCTAGAGCTGCAAAAGGAGCTTTATTAACCTATGGTGTATTTCATTTTTTTTTAACATATAGAACGATTCCCTTAAAAATGGAAGTAAAACCTTTTTTGCACGTTCATGTTTGTTTTTCTAAGCTATATTCTTCTCCCATTACTTTCAAAGCAGCAACTTGCTTATGTATATTGCAATCAAAAATATTCAGTGCTAATAAACGAATTATTCAGTGTTTTCCAGACTACTCTGTACAGTTCTTTCACCAAATATTCCTGTGCTGTTACCCACCCTTGCTAAATACCACTATAAGTTGTTAATTTTCCGGCTAATGTTTCACAGTACACACCACCATCTTCTCATTCAATAACATGGATTTTTATTTACTTTGCTCTTAAACTGACATTTGCTCAATAGCCTAATCTCAGTCTTGTCCTTTCCACAGAATATGTCCTCAAAATGTGGCATTTTTACAGTTATGGCTAGAATGATTCCTCTAGACTCAGGCTGGTTCTGAAACATTTAAGCAATCGCTGATTTTAAACAGCAGTTCTTTCAAAATGAATTAGGTATCTCCAAAGAGAATTTACCAGAATGCATTCCTTACAAAACTTACAGTTGCTCTGGCACACGTGGGTGGAATTTAACAGAGGAAAAAAGAATGGCCCATGCTGACTGGTGAACAAGTTACTGCTGTAACATGCCAGCCAACCCAATACGCTGATTTCATTTATTTGGTGTATTAGTCAGACAGCAACAAATTAACCAGTAATCATTCTTCTCCACTTGTTATGCCTTAAGAAAAAACCATTTATGAGAAGCCAACCTACCTGTCTGGCTTCTGCCACCGGTAACCAAGAACACAACTCAAAATCCGTACCGGGGAAAAGCCAGCCTTGTGCAGTTTGCTCCTCCTGTAGCAACCACACATCCCTTATGCAACCTAAATTCACCATCTCGCTCCTTTCACCCACGATGTTACCATGATGGATCTTCCTTAAAAATCTGCCCCTCACCACTACAAGAAACTCTTCACCTACTCCTCCCTCCTCTTTCCCAACTTCATTCGATCCTGACCTTTGCCACAGGGCATCTATCTTGACCACAGACAAACTCCTCTACTATCACAAGTTAAGAAAGCAAATAAGCATACTGAGGAGGTTATCCAAGAATAGTTTACATAGCCAAAAACAGAGAGGCACTCAAGAAAAGAAAATACTACGTGCGGTGACACGGTAAAATCACAGCCTAAAACAAAAAAGAGAATTGATTATAAATCCTTTGTTTTTTAATTGACGGAAGTACTAACTAAAGACCATCACTATTATGGCTTCTAAACCTGAAGGTGTAAACACGCATTGCTATTAATTCAGTTCACCCCAAGTTTTAATTACACTACACCACCTCTACAAGCAGCAATTGTCATCTTCCACTGCACACCAGCAAAATCCAGCTCTCTGCTGCTGGAGCGAAGTGTCTCTGAGCACAAGCCCTCAGAGAACACAGAAATACTGGCTAAATGCCACTGAGGATGCACTGCAGCAGTACAGCAATGTCAGCAGTCCTGCTGACCTAAGGCAACTTTGTTATGTATTGATACAACAGCTCACAGCAGAGACGTGCAGTATCAGCAAAACCTGTGACAAGTGAAAATTTCAGTGAGACACTGCAATTTTTACGATTTTATGGCTGGTAACGGTCAGTGCAGTCTTGACATAAAGTACCTACCCACAGCTTTCAATACAGCTGTTCAGCTGGCAGGAAAATCCTGAATGTTGGTAACTACAATGTCTTCCCTTTTTTTTGCCTCACACAGTAACAAGAAGCCTACCTGAATTCAGCTCCATACTTCTACTGAAAATAGTATCAGAATTACTTGCAAGTAAATCCTTGTGGTCCCTTGCAACTCAGAATATTTTGTGATTCTATCATTCCAAACCACAAATAAAAACTGGCTAATGGGTGTTAGGTTTACAGTGGGACTGATCTTAAGGGTCTTTCTCAACCCAAGTGATTCTAGGATTCTATGATTCTATGACAATAATATACAAATTTAGATATTCTTGATGCTTGTGTTTTAATTCAGGATGCTTAAATCATTGTGAATTACAACCCAACTGGAATGGACTTGCTGGACATCTTACATGGAGTATGCATACATACAGACCATATCTCTATATACTGTATAAAATTACATATATGTGACTACATGCACTACATAGATAGTGAGTAGCTAGTAATTATCTTTTTATTCTAATAGTAACATATTTATAACATAAAGTAGCTAATAAATATATAATCAGAGTAGTCCCTATCTGGGAGATGGATCCAGAGATGCTGGATACACTCACATTTTCATCACAGGACTACTTACATTTTAACATTACTATCACAGCTATGCTGTACCTGCTTCTCAGAGCCCTCTAAGTTACAAACATTCTTCCAGTCTGCAGATGAAATGCACTGCTGTTGTGCCACCACCCTCTTGCAGAACCAGAACTCCCTTTCATCATATCAACAGATTACAAATCAAACAAATTTACACAGGGCAATAAGCCCAGCTCCTTTAGAGCTCCATCAGCCTTTTCTGCTGCCTGATTCCCTGTGCTTGACAAGGAACCAGCACTGTACACACAAATCCAGGAAGGCTGCCTTGGTACCTCCAACATTAATGGTCCTCGATGCACATAAAGTTTGCATTGTGGGTCTTTCACACCCACATACCATTAGCAGTCCAATTTCAGTTACCAGAAACTAAAGTCTTCTCTCCAGCTGACAAACTTTGCAACTCTTCTAACCTGAAGATACTCAAAACCAAAATCTTGTTACTAGTCCATAGCTTTATATTCAGTACCAGTTACAACTAATGTCAAAGCAATTGAACAGTCATCTGTTCATGCTGAGAGTTAAGTAATTCCTCACTACTAAACATGGCATTTGTAGCTAACACTAATAAATTAAGATTGCCATTCAAAGCTAATACGCAATCCTCAGTATCCTGTGACTAAGAAAAAAAGATGATCAAAATCAAATACCATGTTTAATTAAACGCTATTTCAGCTGTACCTTTATTTGTCACCCTTCCTAGATATTCTCCACCCTCACCTTTACAGACGATTGTTGTAATGATTAACACTGAATTATCCAGTGTGAGGAAGAGGGAACTATTTCACTTCACAAATGCTTTGAGTGAGGTATGAGAAAAATTACACATCATTTCGTTTGTTTTACCAAACCTTGCTCCAAGCCACTAGCCCTTGAATAGAACCAGCATATTTCAATTTCTCTCATTTTCTTGTTTTTCCAAAGATGGACTGATCTTGCTCACGTCTACTGAAACAACCCGTTTCTAATTTTGCAAAACCAGAGGGGTAGAAGGGTGCTCAAGCTGGCAGGTTTCTTTGAAATGAGGGTCCCTGCCAGCTGAGAAACCAAGTATCACTTTTAATTCGTTTCAGTGATGAATTGGAGTTCGTGTATTTTTGGCACCTACTTAACAATGTTCACACTCTAAATACAAATGAGTTTTGAAACTAGCATCCGTTCAAGAAGAAGGGGTAAAATAAATACCTCTGACTAAGAGATAGCTGTACATAAATCCCCTTTTACAGCAGAGGTAAGACACAGACCAAAATGCAACCGGGAATGCAGCCGTAATGCACCCCTGATTCCTGCTGTTACAGGTAACAGGCAGCATGCAGGCATTAGACATACTTGCTTCTCAGTGGGAGACCTCAGTACGACCTCTGTTCCCATAGCTTTCTACCTTCCCCAAGTATCTGGACAGCAGTTACCATTTGTTCCATCTATGAAGAGACAATCAATTTAGAAACTGCATGCAGTTTCCATGGAAAAGACCACACAAATCCCTTGGTATTAGTTCAACCTAGCTCATTTTTATCTGATAAAAAAATGCAGATTAACACGGAAAGCGTCTCTTCAAGAATGCCCATCAAAACTCCTGTTTCATGAGAGAACTCACACAAAATGGGCTAAACACAGCTCAGTCCCTAAGAAAGATAGTTACAGTTCAGCATATTTAATGTCTTGTTCTCTTAAAGCCACAAACTACTACTCTTACAGGCAGACAAATGATATTCAAAGTGACTACAGTATGCCTGTCCGACATAAAAGGTTTCATTCCAAGCATACTACCCAGCAGCTACCCAGGGTAGCACTGCAATTCTTTGTGCTAAAACTCATGGATTTGAAAAATGGCCAAGACACCTCATACTCAGGAGTGCATGTCATCATAAAGCGCAGTTGGTCTAGTCTGGTTTCGTCTCTTAACAGAGACCCTTGCTTCTCGTGAAAGCCTGGATTCAGAAAGTCATGTCAAGGCATCAGATAGCATCTGGCTCTGCCCTCCCCACACTGGATTGCCCGAGGAAGCACTTACTAGACATACAATACAGAACTTTCATGCCAATAATCTCTGAGGCATTTCAGCCAAACAGTACATACTTTCTTGAATACTGTGACTGTCCTTGTGTTTCTACTGTTTCTTTCTTCTCAGTAATTGCCTGTCTCTGCATATTCCTACACACTCATTCTGCCAGTGCTGACAACACAACAGGAGACTAACAAGCTTCGGGCACTGCTTTCTTAGTAGTACTAAAACGAGACAAACGCAAGAGTAATTCTGTCAAGAATTAAGATAAAGGCCGCTGGAAAGGAGCTCACAGATTTGCGTTTCATTCCTCAGGATGCTATGGGTCATTTTATCTGCTAGATGGAAGATGAAACATGGGTGTATGTGATTTATACTCCTCCACACACTGTAATCTTTATGAAATCACACAAGAATGCAAGTGTGAGCAAAATGAGCCCACATGATTTTTTAATTTACTACCTAACTTTATGAAGAATATTATTTCTTCCTTTTCCCATTAACTCTATACGGATAATGGGCGTATCCCGCCTTGAAGTAAAACTAAATATTTGAGGAAGGGGCATTTATTTAACAACAATACTTTATACTCACAGTCCATTCAGCACTACTGGATAGGGTGGGGTCCAGCACTGCTCCGCTATGGACACAAAGCATCAAGGATGCTGAAGATGTACACAGGAGTCTTATTTTGCCTTTGTAATTTCCCACAAGAAGTTTCACGCATATGGCGCTAGCACCGACTTATTTTCACTGACTTCTTTGTATCACCTCTCATCTGCACTCCCGGGCAGAGTCCGTCTTGAACAGCAGACCCTGGGTCACCCGAGGCCGGGAACCCACACGGAGAACAAACCCGAGAGGCTGGGCAGGTTCCGGCGGAGCAGATCACCGCTGCCCCGGGCTGTAGGCTCCCGCCGCGGCCCGCGCAGGAGAGCGCTGCGGCGGGAAGGGCTCCCAGCCGCGGCTGTTGCTCGCTTCCCCTTTCCAGCCCCGGCTCCCCACAGGCCACCGGAGCGCGGGGGCGGCCCCTCGCTCCGCCGCACGTCCCCGCCGCTCCGCAGCGCCCCGCCGCAGGTGCTACCCCATCCCCTCGAGGGCCCCCTCGCCGCCCGGNCGCCCGCGAGTCGCCCGCCGCCTCCCGGGTCCCCCAGGGGGCTCAGCGCCTGCTGCGCCCCCGGCCCCCGCGACACAAAATAAAGCCGTGCCGGGGGTGGGTCACGGCCGCAGGTGAGGGCCGGGCCGTAGCCCGCGCGCACCTTTGGGGAAATGGGCAGAGAGCCCCCACGGCGGGGGGCGGGATGTGTTTGAGACATCAGACCGTGGCGCCCTGGGGGGCTGATGGCGGTCTGCCTGCTGCTCAGCGGCATCAGGGGACCGGTCGGCCCGGGGACCGCACACGAGCGTATCACATTGCTGAAGTGT
>VYZQ01013140.1:64680-103581 GCA_013400655.1 Mystacornis crossleyi | reverse complement strand
ATAGCAGTACTTCCATCCGGAGCCACCTGAATGATACTGGCACATTAGGTTTAGCTGATTTCTCCCCTCCTCTAACCAGCACTGCCTGAGCATGTTGTACCTGTTTGTTGTTATCCAGAGAGATTGCTGAGGGGAGACAGAATTTTTTCATCTCCATTTGCAGTAACAAGCATTCCAAGACACAGTAACATTAATACTTGTCTCGAGGGACCACAGCAAGAACAACAAAAATAGAGTGTATACAGGGTGGAGCAAAACTGCACACGAACATCTTAGAATTACCTTGGATGGTCTCTCATAATTTTCTATTTTCATTTGCTCTAGATGAGAAGAGAGGAAAAAAAAAAGGTTTTACAAATATGTCAGTTTCCTTCCTTTGCTCTTCCTCCAAAACAAACATGCCGTGAGTTATCTGTAACTAACACATACTTCAGGAATTCCTCTTTTGTACAGTCCTGGTATAAAGGGGGACCAAGATTAGGCATGGCGACCAATTAAATGTGAGCACTCTGTTGTGCATAATAACACAGCGATTCTAAGAAATGCAATGGCCAGATCAAAGCTGTTTCTCTTTTTTGTAACAAACGCTCTGCTATTGCTGAGTTTTCAAGCTGCTTATTAATGGTGTGTTGATACTCAGCTGAAGGGCTACAAGATGTTTGCATGTTGTGTCTACACAGTGAGCAATCCTTACTGCCAGCAATGCTTTCCTCCTCCGTACAACCGTGTAGCTAATTACAAAGTAAAAAATAAAATCATTTCTGGAAAATAAAAGAGGTGGAATGTAGAAGCTAGAGCTTGGCAAGACATTTTAAGCTTTCCCTAGAAGGAAGGCAAGGCACAATGTTTCACATTTCTGAACTTCTCTCATTTAAATCAACAATGTACCAGTCAAATGGTCCTGAAAAGACAAAATATTTAAACATCCCCTTCCCATTTCCTTTTTAAAAATTGCTTGATTTCTTAATTTCTTAATTTATGTAATTCCAGATGAAAAAAATTATACCACCAAAAAGGTTTGGTTTGGTTCACTATACAAGTTCCAAAGATACAGCATTTCAATTCAGAAATATAAACGAGGTTTAAGTGTTAGTAGCCTGAATGGTTGGATGGTTTCTCCTGAACACAATATGTATACCATTTCTAGAACTGGATGTTCTAGAAAATTATTTACATTTATTGAACAGATGCATCTTAACAGCTACAAGAAACAGCTGAATTTTTATGCAGATGGGTTATCAGATTATATTAGCCAGTATATCCTCACAGTTGTTCTTGGTTCCCGAACAGTCATTAGGAGTAGCAAATAGCAGCACAGCAGATAAAGGTGCTTACAGTGGTAAGTGAAACAAACTGCACAACACCATGTAAACAAAATGTTTTGCTTTTAACAGTCTAAAAAACAGAGCAATAAAGTAATTATATTTATACACTCGGTATTCTAAATTATACAGACATGACACTGATTATATGTATGTCATTTATAACTGGATGAGGAATGTCTCAGTCTCTCTTTACTATCTTTTCAGAAAGGTTACCAAATGCAGCTTTTTTACTAGTTGCTATATTTAAACTACAGTTCCAAATGAAGATGTTACTATGTTCCTATAACTTTTTTTTTCTCTTTGATGTCTAAAACAACTAGATGACATTCTGCTGTTCTTTACCTGTTTGTATGGTCAAAATATTTTACCTCAGTAGACATAGTATAACACAAATAAAAATATGAGTCAAAAGAAATATTTCAGTCCAGACCTGGAATTTTGGTGAACACTGAGACCAGTGTATACAGCAGTTCTTTCAGTCTTTCACATCTAGAGAATGTTTTTCCACCCAAGTTGTCAGGTACATTCCTTAAGTAGTTTCAGAATGACAAGCCTGAACTGTTTGGAGAGTAAACATCTATGTAAACATACATGGAGGCACTTTACGAGTGTAGCTGGGCAGAGATCAGAGAAACTCTGGTGACAAATGGGAATCAAGCACCCATAGTTTGGATTTCTGTGGAAGGAATTAAAGATGCTCCATCAAAATTACTTATAACTAAGGCATAAAATTGCAGTGATTTTGAATGCATGCCTGTATTTTAATTCACTATTACATATACCACTATGTAAGATTTGCCCCACCATAAGGTGAGCCAAAGCTGAAACGTTGTTATACACGTAGGCACCTTTGCAGCCTCGTTCTGTGGTTCTCTCAGACAGAAATCTTTATCCCCAAAGTTCTTACATTACCACACCTGAAACTTATAGCACTGGCTGCATCCCAGACCCATCTATACCATTTATGCTTTCTTGATCTGCAGTATGTCCTGCACATGAAACCTTGCCTCTCTTGTAGCACTTTTCACCAGTGTAGAGAGACATAACCTGATACCAGACACAAACTTTTGGGCAGTTCTAGCCAACCGTCCCTCAATGTGCATCCTCCAACCAATTTGCACCAAAGCAGCCAACAATGGCTTATAGGCTAGCAGAGATCTAAAAGATAAACAAGATATTTCTTGGGTTGCTGTTGGCAGGGAGCAGGGGAGGAAGAGAGAAGGTTTACAAGCAAGTTATTCACGGGATCTCCCTGGAGATTCTTCGCAGGAATTTTGAAAGCATTATGAACCTTCACGGGACATATTTTGACCCCATCAAGAGCCAAAAAGGATGATTGTTCAGGACACTTTCACTCTCCTAGCTCACAGAGACCTGACTAAAGAGTCTTTGGCCATCACCCAGAACACAGTTCCACACAACCCTGATGGCACTTCCCTCCAAGAGCTGCACTGGGTGCTGGACAGGACATGGCCCTGGGACAGAGTCTACAGAGCACAAGATCAGGAACTTCAGTCACTCAGGGACTCTGGTCTCTAGGTCACAATCTAGCTTATTGTAACAGCACAGCTGGGAACCCCAGCTTCTCTTGCAACAAACGGGTGGAAACAGCTGCTTGGACATTTCCACACTTGTTACGTCTGTGCTCCCGTCAGGTCCCGGATCAGACCCAGCTGCGAGGCCAGCCGGCTGCTTGGCTTCCATGGGGGGGCTCAAGCTCAGTCAGATTGCATAAAGGCTTCCAGTGACCGACAAGAACCGGGCAAAGAAATCCAACTTTTAAAAAATAGATTTAAAATTTTCTACAGCCACTGTCTTCAAAAATTCTACAATTCTGGTACTAGAGCCACCTCATTCACATGTGCCAACCAAACTGTGCTTGCCACTGATCCAGCAGGACCTGTGGCCAGGACATGTTTAAACACGGTTTTCAGACCACTGCGGACAGAGCCAGCAGGGGCTGCTTCTCTGGTTAAGGTCTAAAGCTAGCAGTCTCAGAAAGATGCTTCCTCTACTTTCTTTCTTTTTCTTTACTAATAGAAAACTTGTTGTTGTTGTTTAGGGTTTTTGTGAGTGTTTGGGGTCTTGGGGGGTTTCATTTTGCAAACAAAAATAAATCTAACAAACGTATTCGCTTTTCTTTTTAGATTAACATCCTGATTTCTGAAAAACAAATTGGACAAGGCAGAATTGAGCACCACGGGCATCTTTTTCTAGTTCTTTTGAATCACTACCATTTAAAACTATTTCTTTTCTGGAGAATATATAGTTTTAATTAGTCATAGTCTTTTAAATCAATCCATAATGAGCAAATCCAATCTTCTGTGATATTAAGTCTCATTTGCTAACACGCTCACTAACAATGATGAAAATGTTAAATATGCAAAGGCTAAAGGTTAAAAAAAAATCGGAAATAAGGTCTGTAAAGGCCCAGTCCACTCAGGATCTGAGCTACTGACTGAAGGAAAAGCAGGTTGTTCTCTCTCCCTGCTTTGCCTGGATATGAATAGCAGTTCTATGGAGGCTGAGGACACACTGCAGTTCTCATAAGCTCCCTGCTCAGCAGCGCAACCTTTATTTCTGGAGCTTCATAAATTCTCTACAGAAACAAAAGATTCTTCTACCCTCATGCCAACCTACCTGTACTACCACTTTATATGAAAAAACTATCAGATAATTTAATTTTCTCATTTAGTCAAACAAATTAAGAAATTAAAATCAACAAATTACGACATCTGTTATGCAAGGAAGAATTTTTTAAAAGACTACATCTTTATCCAACCTAGAACCGTTTCTATCTACCCAAGGAAAAAGACTGAGGATTGCCTATATATGCAGTATTTTCCAATTAACTGCTTCTGTTTAATTATTAAACAACTACATTAGGCTCAGCAGGAAGAATTTT
Source organism: Mystacornis crossleyi (assembly GCA_013400655.1). Classification (NCBI taxonomy): domain Eukaryota; kingdom Metazoa; phylum Chordata; class Aves; order Passeriformes; family Timaliidae; genus Mystacornis; species Mystacornis crossleyi. The sequence continues at coordinate 99,351 of VYZQ01013140.1, read as the reverse complement.
CTTTTTCCGGAATAAGACTGCTCACACATGAGTTAATCAGAAACAATTTCATGTTTAAACAAGTACTAAGAAGTATTCAGACAAAAAAAATTTAGTTCCTTTGCAATTCCAGTTTTATTCAATGAAAAGATTCATTGCATGATGCTGCCATGACGAGGCAGGCTTAGTGAGTGAATTGCAAATCTAATCAGTTTGGCAAAGGGTTTTATGGAAGCTGCTGTGCTGGCTTTGCTGACTTCAAATGATTTTTTTCCTTTGTTCATTCGTTGCAAACAACTAAAATCTAGGTCAAGGAAGGAAAGGTCATTCTTTAATTACGAAAGTACAGATTTTTATACAGTATTGGAAAGGTTTCAAAAGCAGTTTTGAATTCTGTATTCATTGTGTATTCTGTTTTCTCACTGTTTTTCCCCATTTTCTATACATCTAAATTTTGAGCACCTTCACAGGAAAAGGCAAAACAACTTGTGCCTTGTAGGCAATCAAAATCTAATGCATTGAGTTTTAAACAATTATTTCAGTAACATTATGAATTGGTAAAAGATTTATGGCACAAACACATTTCCACATTTCTGTACACTGTAACTGCTCTCATGTTTATTTTCAGACCATCACTTGATTGGGCATACTCTCTGACTTAATTCTGTCAGGGGAAATTTTTTTCTGGGAGTTCTAAAAGTCAGGTTTTGAACTTTCATATAGTAATCACATTTAAATAAGCCCAGTCTTATTTTATGTGACAAGAGGAACAATTTTAAAATATGCATTATAATATCTATATATATTCTCTTCAACCACAGTCATCAGTCCCAGGGTGTGCTGGGAGTGCTCTGCCTTGCTTGTTCACATGTCTTACACACCAGAAATCTCAAAGAGAACACCCCAAACCTATCCAAGCTCATTCCACACATTTGGGAACACAAACAAGAGAGGAAGGCAAAATGATACAGTCCAGGAGAGGTGCTCTCAGTTTTCACTAGGGCTGTACCTTTCCCATCATTTCCTGCAGGGCACACATATATTGCTTTCTTTGCTTGTGGATGTGCGTTTTTAGGACATACCAGACAAATAGTATGTTTTCTAGCATACAAGCAAGTAAACTTCTGTGAATTTCTGACCACACAGAGTGAAATATATGCATCAGTTCCTGTTACTCAGCTTCTTCTAAAGTCAATCAGCATCTTCAAGGATCAAGGTCCACTTTCAAGCAATTGAGCAACCTAACTGGCAGGTAGATCAAGGCATGATAATTCACTTCTTGACTGCAAATAAAGGTACACTAACCCATTTTACTGTGGAACTGTTCCTAACATTAATAAAATAAAATGCATATATTCTACGGTAATGATGTCTTTTCCATGCAGACCATAGAGTACTATCTCAAAGCATTTTCGTTCTTCCATTGTGAGGTGTAGCAGTATTACAATCTCCATTTCCAAGTGGAAAAGATTGACGACCTATTTAAGGCCAATAGAGTGCCTCAGTATCACAGAGGGAACCTGCAGCAGAACCCACAGCCATGGCTGGTTTCTGAATTCTCCTTCCCCATCTGCCTTATTAAAAAAAGCCCATCTACACCTGTAAATTTTCAAGGTCACTTCTGCACAACTCTCAGCTGCTGAGCTGGTGTACAGGTATATATGCACATTTGGCCAAGAGTTCCCTTCCAGTGAGTAACACACTGTGTTAGTAAAAATCATGCTGCATTGTAGGTAAGCACTAATGTCTCTCATCACGCTTTCTGATTCTCCATCTCGGGGAATTTTTGCAGTACAGTGTGAGTTGCAGCTGTACTTATCAGAGTATGTGTTCAGTGTCAAAACATTCCTTCTGTTCCAGTTCATTACTTCATTTTCACTCGTTATTTAAAGACTCCACGAGATCTCTCTCTTCCATTCCAACCTTCAACATGCCAATTTTCAAGCCCTTTACTGTCACCCCTGGAGATGACTGACCATTATTGTGAGAAGGAACTGATTTATCTGTATTTGTGGATAAACAGCTATCAGATCTACCAGGTGTGCAGCAACTAGAAAAGAAATCTGAGCAGATAAGTGTTCTCCAGACAATAAACAGCAATCAACAGATGTTACAAGCACTTGCTGACCAGCTGCACATGGCAGGACACTCACCATGCGGTGGGATCAGGTCATGGTACAAGTCCGTGCCTGTCAGTAGTGACTGCAAGCCTTTGGAGCCTCTGTTCTGCTGCGTGCCAAATTTATGTCAGACTCAGGATGACAAAATGACAGCTGCTTTGAGAGGGAAGAATCAGGGTATCAATCTTATGAGGAAAGTTTGCATCACTCAACAATCTGTTTGATGTCAGAAAAGGAAGCTGTTACAGGAGGCAGTCAATTTTCAGACACGTGTAACCATTAACCATAGGTTGCATGTGGAAGTAAAAGTATGGATCAGGCACAGGAATTAATATCTAACTCAATTATATAGGCTTCCCTAGACTTGTAGGTAACAGATTGTCCCTATTTAGAAACTAAATCATTGTGGTGAAGTAGGAATATAACAATACTCTAGTGTAGATAGTAAAATTTAATTTCATTTGAAATAATAGTCCTATCATATTATTCAGTTAATATCAAGATGCCACGTTGCTTTGCAACAGCTCTACTTTTCCATAAATTTGTTGATTCATGCTTAGTATTACTGGGTATATAGTCTTACTCCAGTTTTGTGTTCATCATAATAGAAGAGGTATTTGTGATTTACTTCAATTTGAACAGTGGCTTTTTGCCACTGTTTATGATAGGGAATGCCGCATAGTTTCAGTGTATTCACTCTTATTTTGTAATTCTAGCTGCATCTAAATAATCATAAGGTGATCTGCTGCTTTCCACTATTGTGCCCTGCTTCCTATCTACATTGCTATGTATGTAATCCTCCTATGTCCATAACATACATGTAATATGTAATCTTCCTATGTCCATTGCTATTTGAGGTACAAGGGAGAAAAAGAAGTAGCATACCACTGTCCACTGAGAGTTACTTTAACATACACTTCATTTGTGAAGTATCTGAGCTCTTTCAACTTCTGTGGTTAACATCGCACAATGTATTGAAATAACTCGGGTAGCTAAAAACAGTCTGACCATGGCTATACATACGTGTGTATATGTTTACAGATGCAGCAGTGAGCCTGTATTCCAGGCTCAGCTTCAAGCTAGGTCATGAAAGTTCAAGCTCCAGCTTCAAGCTAGGTCATGAGAGTATGTCAAGTATCTGCCCCCTACATCAGACCTACCCCTTGAGAATCCCTCAGAAGTTTTTCCTTGTTTTGCTGGCCAAAGGTGCTTTTTCCTAAGGGGCATGGGAACACCCTGTCAGCTGAATGTTCCTGGTGTACCCCAGACAGTCTGGGGCTGCGTTCTGCAGAGAAACAGCAGCACTGACAAGGCCCACACAAGTCTTGTCATATTTCCTGACATTTTTCTTTATTCAACACTTCCTCATCATTTCTGGAATATCAGAATCACCTTTATTCCTGCAGAATGTGTATACCTTGCATAGACCCACACTGCAATTCTCATAACAGGGCACTTGCAAGAGAAGTATTTTCAAACACTGTAAAAGCTAGAATTCCAAACATTGTGACTCAGACCTCCAGAGCTCAAAAATGTAGCCAGACTCGGGTATGTCAGTGACATTATGGAATAGTTACTGGCAAGCTGTTTGCAATATTGTCATAATAATATAGTGATATAATAACACGGAGCTGAAACACCTGAAGACTGGAAGCACTATTTTGTCAGACCAGCATAAGCTAAGAGTTGTATCAGCAGAATATAAAACTCAATGTGAACACATTCAACAGAAATAAACATCTCTAGTCAGACTCCACTGTAGAACAACTACAACACTCTTTTGAAAAGGCATTTGTTTTCTTCTTCATCATTTGTAAGAGCAATAGAAGAACTTTCTTGCAATGACACTTTGCTGGGAGGGGATGGGGGAGTGAAGGAAAAAAAGAAAAAAAAGCCCTTAGTGTAACAAATACCCTCCTGGACAAAATATTTTCAGGTAACCACTTCTGTAAATTTTTACTTTAAAAGCACTTTGAGTCAGAGAAAAAAATAAAAATATCTAAGTACCAAGCTCCTGTATCATTCTGGCATCAAAGAACACAATGCTTCCAGTTCTCAGTACAAGTACAGAGTTTTACTCTGGTTTGTATGAGGTTTTCTTTCTTTTTTCATTATTATTAGTAAGTCAACAGCAGCTTTTAGTATCTTGCAAGACAAGTTTCAACAAAGCTGAAATATGATATTTTCTGTGATTAGTAAATCAAGACTAGAACATATGCCCACGCACATCCTCCACACTCCATTCACAAGAGAGGGAAGACATTGGCTATCTCTGTTGCAACATTCCTTATTTTTATCCCAAAGATCAAGATCCTTTGAGAAAGAGAGGGCATGGCCTGTGAAGACACTAACAAAGGCTTCTTGATTAACCCCAAAAAAGTGAGGGACTGCATTACCTTTACCACAAATCAACCTCTGCAGGGATTTTCCCGGTATGAAGGCATTGAAGAGGTAGCCACAGCCAGGGAGGTCTCTTTAATAGCAACATAGCAGCCCTGGCAACACAGTTCTAGAGCTACAATCAGAGGAGGCACTGCAATGTTTTAGGGACTCACAGGTGGACTCCCGGCTTTCTCCAAACCTGGAGATTTGTGAAGTTCAAAGTTTGAACTGTGATTTATTGAGAGGGCAGGGCAAATATTCACTTTTCTTAATAGACGAATATTGAGAAAAAGTCTCAGTAGGACCCTATTAGAGTTTCAGCCACTGCAACTTTGCTCCTTCCCCAACAGCTACAATTATAAAATTGCAATTTTAAATTTATGAAATAACAGACACACCAACTCATTAAAAAGTGCTGATAGCTTAATATTCTTCCTAAGAGTTGTCAATAGCATTCACCTTAGAGTATGTAACAGAGTAGTCCTTCTCTTGCTGTTTACTGCTGGCGCTCTGCAGATTACAGACTTTGTTTGGACATAGGTTCATCCAGACCACTGCATTTACTGACAGTTTCTTATTTATATAACCCAATTTGTATTTATAATTTTATTATTGACCTCTACAGCACAGTGGAAACAAGATATGCAGTTAAACTGTACACTTTGTCAAAAGGGACTTTCTGCTTCAAACTCCCCTGCTCCACTATTGTTATATGATCATATGTGAATGAACATTTCATAGTCATATTATTCATGATTTTATAAACTTCTGTCATATCCCACTTCAATCATCTCTTTTTATGCAGAAGTCTCATTGTCCAATTCACATCTCAAGCAGATATCATCATATGTTTCTAAACATTTTGGACAGTCTTTATATTTTTGTATTATGCCTTTTGAGACAGAATTGTCGGAATACCACAAAACATTCAAGATGTAGCACAGACATGGATTTAGAGCAGTAGCATATTTATACGCCCTGTATATTGTATTCCATTTGTAATTCCTAATTTACTAATTCCCTTTTTGGTTACTAACCATTGAGATGGTGATGGACTTATCACAGGAAGACCAGGATCCTTAATGGAACAAATTAATTCAAAGTCCATTTTTAAATTCAAACAAGTTTCTTTGTACAGTATGAACCTTAGTCTTGCTATTTTATTTCTCAGTCATTTCTGTAAAAACTTTTCTTTAGAACCTGCTGGAGTTTTGACCCACAAAAATTGTATAGAGGCAGTAACGACTAGCTCCTTAATGCTCACATTCCTTTTTAGGTTTTCAAACGTGGCATAAATCCCCCTGGGATTTCTATCTGTGAGAAATATTAATTCCTCCTATTTTCTTCAGCCATTCCTCCTATTTTCTTCTTCTTCTCGTAATCTACAAAAGGATCTTCTCATTGCACAACAGTTTAAGTTCTCAAGGGCTCAAAGTAACTTGAAAAATCCAAGGTGATTGTGCCAGCTGACTCACCTGTTTATCTACAAGCTCATTACCTGCTTGAAAGAATTCCAAGAGGCATGATGTCCCTTTGCAAACTCAGTATTTTCCATGTTTCCACTAATACTGTTCTCATTACAAATCCTATTATGTTCTTGGATTAAAAGTCAGCTTAGTTTCTGTAGTTTCTCCCAAGCACCCTATTTCAAATTTCTCAAATGTACTCCCCTTTATTCCTCTGGTACATGATAAACGACAGTTAAAATTCCATTTGGGGGAGTTCAGAAATTTCATAAATGCTCTCATTCGAATCTCAAGAACAGTAGTAAATCCATATAAAACTCACAATTAAGAAAATACCGAATCAGCTGATGATGTACTGAGGAAATAGGATGAACACACACTGATTCGTTATTTCCATGCTCATAATTGTGCACTTATATCTGTTAGAACATGTGTAATTGCCAAAGCAGAGCCTAAAAAAAGGCAGGCTGCTGTCTGTTTCTTATCCCCAGTCTTATCAAGCTGTGATCTCGGGAACTGAAGAAGCAGCATGAACCCAGAAGTCATGTCTGCCCTTCTGAAGGTTACAAGTGTTTCCTCCTCCCTTCACCCCTCAAGTTTCCAGCAGGCTGTAAGACTCCCTAGTATAAATGCTGCCAAATGCATCTACTCTTTCCAAGCAGGCTGCTGGTAGCAACTGACTCGTTACAATTCAACTGGCAGCATGCAAATCCTTTAGAGAGCAAGTATCCATTAAAATCTCTAGTTCTCGTCTCATGCTCATCTTCCAACAACGGCATCAGTAAAAGGGAGTTAATTTTTCAAGCAACACAAATTTTCTGAATTCTCCATGGTTTCCTACGCTGTATTCTACTGTCGTCTCATTTCTTATTTCATCGTGACAATCTGGACTGACCCCTGTGCGTTTACTTGGGTTTTTTCTTATTCACATAGTGACTCGGAACAAAAGCATGTCTCGACTATTTTATGAGAAGACTTGTCTCTTTCATGTTAAAGAAGCTGCATGACCACAGTAAGCCAACACCTAAATATTTGTGTGCCTTGTCTCCACACGCCTTCATTAGAGAGACATAACCTCAGGTGTTCCTTATATGAGTGCACATTCACGGTTATGAAGTTCTTGGCAGTTCTGTATCATCCTCCTTACAAACTGTGTGGGTGATTGCAGTCTCCTGGCTGGGCAATACCTTCCAGTGGATCCACCTCTGTCACCAGGAGAGAAAGGGCTTCTCAGCACAGGCTGTGAATCTCTGCATACGCAGATGGGCACTCCCTGCTTTTTCTAAGACGAGGTAGGTATTTTCCTTGCACCAAATGGGATGGCACTCAACCACTGAAGTTCCCCTGTGTCATTTCTGGTAGTCAATATACTTCTCATTCTAATCCATACTATGCAACATAGCATTTAATCTAATCCATAACGTTTAGAAACCACATCCAGCAAAGGAATTTGTATTCTAAGCAGCACAGCTCCACTTATTTGCAACATGCTGCTCTTCCATACACTGCATATTTGACACTTTTAACCTTAATAGCATTCAAAAATACATTATGCAAAATGAAAATTCATTATTCAAAGGTATAAAAATATATGAGGATTTTATTTTAAAATCAATAGCTCAGAAAGTAGTCTTTAACTGTAGAAAACCTGAAAATTTTTCCACAAATTACTAGTGGAAATAAGAGTGGATATAAACAGGGAGGATGCTGGTATGTTTCTAAAGAATAACAAGAAAGATTAGTTAGGGCAGAGGCAACAGAAGGAACTACTTTAAAAAGCTTTTTTTTTTAGTTGCTTCAAATATTTTATTTTCCTGAAAACTGCAGTTCTAGAACTTCTAAAAAAATTAGGCCTCCTTTCTTTAAAGGGAAAATACAACTACCCTGGTTTTCTAAAACCCGTTCCAGTATTTCACTTGTCAATATCAAGAAGGGCACATTTAGCAAGAATGAAATTCTGGCAGTGACGTGACTATGGTTATAGGGTTTTGAATCATTAGCTAAGTTTCCTTCTTACTCCTATTCCCCTCCTCCCTCCCTTTTTCTCTTTATAAAGCAGTAAGTGGTGTCATTCTTGTTATAAAACTTAGTATCTAGAGTATTTTACTTTTTTCTAATAATTCTGTCATTTAGCTTGAATAATGAGAGGACAGTTGGAAAAAGACATAAATAATTTAGTGACATTTAAGCCCTACTCTTGGAGATGCACATATATAACTTTATTACAGGAATACTTCCAATAATTGTAAAGGAAGCAATCACTGAAATACAATTAGACATATGAATAAATATGTGGAAAACTGAGGGCCTAGACATCTTCTAAATATAGGAATTTACTCATTTTCCTATTTAAAACAAACATATTCAAAACGAAACCTTCAGAGCTCTCAAACAAGGCCTGTGGATGCCTGACAATGCCTGACTTCTGGACAACATGGTCCAAAACCCCTCTTTCAGATAAACAGTTTGACGTGCTGAATGATACAGACGCAATCTCAACTCCTGGACAGTGTCCATCATATCTTTTGAGTGGTACTCATACTAACACAGAAAATACTCAGTTATGTCTCCCTTTGCTCTCTCTCCATGCTCTTTCCCAGAACACAAGAATCTGGTGGGAAAATATGCAAAGCAGGTGCTCAGTGTCACTACACCACTCTGCTGCCACCTTTTCTGGCTCTTGTGTCACTGCCATTTCTGTAACTGTGGGATGCAGCCTGTGGCCAGGGTGATGAGCAGGTAAGCAGAAATTAAGATTTTAAAGCATTTTCAGTTGGGACTTTGGTTTATGCTACTATCTTTCTTTCGCCTAGTCACATACAGTTATTTATCTTTATTTCCTTAATATCCACTGTTACTCTTTAGACATGAGTGAGGTTCAGAATGACCTCCTCTGAACAGAGCAGAGTGCTGGCCCTTTGATATTTGAACTACGCAGGCTCCTTTTCAGAGCAGAAGAGTGCAGGAACCATATATGCTTATCACCAGAGGATGAAAGGGGCCCTGCTTCTCCACTGCCCAGTTGCAACTGCAAATAGTTACGCCTCAGGAACTGCAGTGTAAAATTATATGATAACAACTATTATTCCAAACAGGGGTTACAGTGAAATCCCCTCAAATGTTAACCTGTTGGTGATGGCCCATTATTTTAGGATTAAAACAGCTGCCTACACTTATCAGTCATAAACAATTCTTTAATCAGAACCCAATTCATCCTTCTGCCTCTTTAACTTAACCGGACTGAATTCTGTTATCTGACTGAGTTTGGATTTACAGGAGTACAATATTTTTGCATTTTTGTCATCTGATTTCTCTAGAATAGTGTCTGAATGATTGTTCTTTGGTTTCCACAACTTCATTTGAAAGTCACATTAATGCATTTGAGGACCTTTTAAAAAGAACTATCTTGCCATCATACAAAAAAACCCCAAACTTCTATTGTGAAAAGAAGTGATCTTGGCTTATTGTTTCCTTACTTTTTTGTCCTGGTCACACAGAAATACTGTGAGTATCCCAAATGCCACTGTAAAAAAGGAACTGAATTTTTCAGAAATTACATCTCATCCTCGCTCTTAGTTTAAGAGGCATCATTTCACCTGCAGCTAGAATGAGAGCTGTAAAAATTAAACCTTTTTATAATTCTGAGGGGCAAAAATTGGAACTAAAGTGTTCACATAAAGCTGAATTGTAAAGTATAAAGCAGCACATTATTTTGACTGCTGTGAATTAGGGCTACATAGGGCTTCAATTTTTATATAAACAACAAAAGTAAGAAATGCACAGAAGCTAAGTTCCATTCTGTTTGTTCTTAGACTCTTAATATTTAAACTAAAAGTCACAAATGCAGGTTAAAGAAAACATACCAACAGCCCACCAGGCCATGAACAACCAGCACAGACCACCTCAGATCTTCTCTGCGTAACTATGCTTGAAAAGGGAACACTCTCCTGGCGTGGCTAACAAAGCTCATGAAATAAATTAAGCAGAATGACTGAAAAATAAAGTTAAGACACCAACTGGCACTCAGTGGAGAAAGGAGAGGGGAGATGACATGTAGCCGTTTCTCCTTTTTGTGCTTCTTAGTCAGCATCCATTTACAGGCATCACCCTCTGATCACAAGCAGTGATGAGGTTCCCACACTTTCATTTTCTCCCAGCAAACTGAGAAGACAAGGTCTTGTCAACCCTCCTACTTAGAGTGTCAACGAGACCCTTTAGCACATGAGAAACCTCTTCCTTGCAGCTGCTCTGCATCCTCCCACACCAACACCCCTTCCCAAAGGGGATCACCAGCTCTTGCTTTTCCTCTCTTTTACTGCTGTTATTACTAGGAATTTTCACTTCTTTCACTAGTGTAATTGAAGATTTCCTCCTTGTCTGTGCCTCTCCGGTGTCAGACAGGCTGGGGACTCGCCTGGAGACACCTCTTGCCACTGAGTGAGCTGAATCCAAGAGAAAAGTGGGGACTGACTCCGAAGGCACAGAAATCCCCTGAATAACTGTGCTTCTCAGGCATCACGAAATTTCTCTCAGCATTCACCCCACCATCCGCACGTACCAACAGCATGTTGCTGACCTTCTCTACCCTGTGCCTTTGGGTCAGGGTGCCCAATGCTTGTCTTTCCTCCCAAATGAGAGCAATGCACATGAAAAAACACCTGATGCTCTTTTCCAGTGCCAGCGCAAGACTTTGGGGCTGTCGGCACCGTGGCTGTTCATCATGTACACCACGTACTCGAAGGCAGGAGGAGAGCAGAGAGAAGCCACTTTCAATGCTGACCTCGTGGTCTGCAAAGACGGGGGATAAAGGAAAAGGAGAACAAACAGACAAGACTGAGCAGCCTTGATGCCTGGAAAATTAAAGCCAAGTAAGAGCTGCTCTTTCTCAATTCCCATCCTCACTGCTAGGTGTCCTGTTTCTGGCTAAGAGGTGACAGCCGTCTCTTCTGAGCAGAGGAACTACTCCTCCCTAACTCCTCCCAGCTACACCAGCTAGGGAGGGGGAACCCGCAGGAATGGGGTGCTCCAGCCGGGATCCCACAGTTGCCGCACTGACAGCTGGTAAAAGCACACAAGCAATCCCCACCGACCCTGGGCTGCCCTATCAAACTGCTGCACTATTAGATAGCTATTAATAAATACAGGAGTGAAACCAAATGCCTCTGCCTTGACTTCTTTAAAAGGCCAAACTCAGCCTTCGAACAGATCTATTTCTAGCCATCCGTCCCATCAGATTCCAGTGCAGGAGCTACCCCATCCAGGCATACAATTCCCGCTTGACTTGGCAAGGTCCATGTTACAGCCACTGCAAGATGTGAAACTAGGCAGTATGAGGATTTGATGAAGTGAATTTTCCTGCTGTTCAAGCCATCCTGTTACATGTAAAGGAAATTGCACTTGCACAGTCATACTTCACCCTCTAACCCCTTAGGGGTTTGCATGTCTGTCCTCCAGTCCTACTCAATAAATACAACCTCATATTTGATATTCTGACCCCCCCTTTCTTCATTAGAGAAGCCCCTGACTTAGAAAGCCAGGGAAGAAATCCCTGTTGACTTAGAAAAAGCCTCCTCCCTAAGTTTGTACAGACCACCTCTAAGGCCAAGAAGGGTTTGCATGAATGTATCAGTCTGGTTGTGAGACCATGCACATAACCACAATCATCACACTACATATGCACCAAACATGCATCTAAGCCAAGGGTCCTTGTAAACCAACAACCAAACTCCTCAACCTAATCAAGATTTAGAGGAAAATTGTTTCTAAAATAGAACAACAACATTCTAAAAACATTTCCCTGTTTTCTGAAGCATAAGTGGAGTTTCAAGTCTCCTCATGAAACTGCAATAAATATTCTTCATTATTTTGCCACTTTATTAGCTATTTTGGGGACTGAATTACATGGAATATTCCACATATAATGTTCTTGGCAGCATATATTAATTTTATAAAACTCCAGTACTGTCCATTTACACATGGACCAGTACTGTCCATTTACACATGGAGGTTCTCTCTTGCAAATGAAACACAATAGTATTACTGGGATGTGGAAGAACCATCATTCTGTCTGATGCAAGGGAAACTTGTAAAAACTTTTAGAGGGAGAATAATCAGTCTCTGTAACAGCTTTCCTCTTTAGAGGTTTGGAGTTGGCTTGTTTCCTTTCAAGTGCCGAAAAACTCTAGAGGGGAAACAGTTGTTTCCTGCATACCAAAATACTTTGTCATTTACCAAAAAAGTTGCCTGAAACAGTTGCTAACATTTGTTTTCCCCACCTTTCCAAATAAAGGTGTAAATATGTAAAAATGTTGGTCTGTCTTCTCCATCCTCTCACTCAGCTTTGACACTGATCAATCCTCTTTCAGCAGCCAGCTCTCCCCTGGGCAGCCGAAGAGGACACGTTCTGAATTTCCAATTCCCATTCCAGCTGCAAAATTTCTCCCTTCTCCCCCTACTGCATTTAGCAGAGTATGTTTATGGGTGCTTCTGGGAGGGATGAATAGCCTTTTTAAGGAGTGGCATGGGCCATAAGGACAAAATGCCACTGGCAGCAAACTGGTGCCGTAAGAATTGTGTCACAGGATCTCCAACATGGTATCAAGGAGTGATGCAATGAGGACATTCAAGAAATTGCTCAGCAAAGTGGATCAGTTGGTCTCTTCTCAGAAATCGTTGATGTCTGAGAGTAGTGCATTAGCAAGTGTGACTGGGTTTTGTAGAAATCAGAACACAATAGAAAACATCGGTAGAATTTTTTCTTAACTCCCAAGAGCACCTCCTAGACACCCTGTCCTCACAGAGGTGGGAGAGGCTGCCTCTCCCCATGGCAGCCCCACACTTTACCACATCCTTTTGGTTTTCACTACTGGTTTTCACTGTTGATCCTAGGTGTGTTCCACGCACTNCATTCTGTCTGATGCAAGGGAAACTTGTAAAAACTTTTAGAGGGAGAATAATCAGTCTCTGTAACAGCTTTCCTCTTTAGAGGTTTGGAGTTGGCTTGTTTCCTTTCAAGTGCCGAAAAACTCTAGAGGGGAAACAGTTGTTTCCTGCATACCAAAATACTTTGTCATTTACCAAAAAAGTTGCCTGAAACAGTTGCTAACATTTGTTTTCCCCACCTTTCCAAATAAAGGTGTAAATATGTAAAAATGTTGGTCTGTCTTCTCCATCCTCTCACTCAGCTTTGACACTGATCAATCCTCTTACAGCAGCCAGCTCTCCCCTGGGCAGCCGAAGAGGACACGTTCTGAATTTCCAATTCCCATTCCAGCTGCAAAATTTCTCCCTTCTCCCCCTACTGCATTTAGCAGAGTATGTTTATGGGTGCTTCTGGGAGGGATGAATAGCCTTTTTAAGGAGTGGCATGGGCCATAAGGACAAAAATGCCACTGGCAGCAAATTGGTGCTGTAAGAATTGTGTCACAGGATCTCCAACATGGTATCAAGGAGTGATGCAATGAGGACATTCAAGAAATTGCTCAGCAAAGTGGATCAGTGGATCTCTTCTCAGAAATCATTGATGTCCGAGAGTAGTGCATTAGCAAGTGTGACTGGGTTTTGTAGAAATCAGAACACAATAGAAAACATCGGTAGAATTTTTTCTTAACTCCCAAGAGCACCTCCTAGACAACCTGTCCTCACAGAGGTGGGAGAGGCTGCCTCTCCCCATGGCAGCCCCACACTTTACCACATCCTTTTGGTTTTCACTACTGGTTTTCACTGTTGATCCTAGGTGTGTTCCACGCACTTACACACCTTTGCCAGTACCATGGGACAAAGAAGATACAGTTCTTCGAGTTTCATGGAAAACTCTGAAGAAAATGCAGCAGAAATGAAATAACCAAGTACCTATTGGTGTCATGATACAATATGAAGCCCCCAGACGCCGTTCTTCCACAGACCTGAGATAATACATGAAGTATTCTGGTTTTTATTCCTCTGCTCTTTTTCTATAGTCTCATTGTATGCAATGGTTAACCAGCTGCACCCAGCCCTCACCCTAAATAAAATAAAATAAAATTAGAGCCACAGCATCCAACCAGCAGGCAGCTGCCGGGCCACGCAAGCGTGCAACTTCTTGGCAGATTTTGGATTCCAGCTTGCAGCTTTACAAGCACAGAAAGGAATTATAATTATTCTAGAAACTGAGATTTTCCAACAGCTACTGGGAGCTGCTGGCTGGTGTCTTGGGACAAGGACAAAGACAGCAGCGTTTCTTGCAGTGGCCACATACAGCACCATTATGGAACCTCGGGTGACTTCAGCACATTAATGCTGATAATGAGCTTGCGGCAGTGCAGATGATCACACATGGATGAGCATTCAATTACTCATCCTGTGGTTAACACGCAGTGAAAGCAAAGACTACAGCCATGCAGGCCTCCACAACTTTCATTTCATAAAGCGCCATTAAATCTCCATCAAATAATGACAGCTTTGTCCCCAAGGGCTGTGGCTGAGCAGGGGGTGGCCCATCTTGTTTTGCAGAGCCCTCAGAAAACCAGCACAGGCCCTCGCCCACTGATACAGGGGCACCACCAACTACCCCAGGCAGAACCTGAAGTGCTGACTTCAAGATGAAAATATTCCTGCTTCATTCCCTGCTTCAAATATCCTCCCAGACTGACAGACCAGATGTAAGTAGCTCAGCAGCCTCAGAAATAGAGGTCTCCCTTGAAGTGCTGAAATAAATATTTTTATTTCTTTCTTTAAGACCTTTTTGAGGAATTGACCTTTTTTATCACACAGATGTGAAACATTAAGTGTAGTTGATGTGGAAAAATTTTCTAATGGAACAAAATTATTTCTAGTACTCTTGCCACAGCCTGTGAAGCGGTATTCAAAAATCAATTCAATGAGACCCATGATGGTAAACATACCATCAGCAGCAGTTTTGCTTCCTTGTGAAGATGCATCCTCAGGAAAAAATGGTATTTTCAAGGATCTTTATGTGCCTAAATAAGCAGATGTGTTCTTAGCAGATTTTCTTTGGGACTGAAACAGGGAAAGGGTTTAATTTCCATTGAAAACAAGGTAACATTAAAGTCAAAGTTAGATGCTCAAACAATCAGGCATGTTGTAAAATGTACTTTTTTATTTGTCTGCGTATTTAAGCACTTGTATATATTGAAGACATACCATCCCTGCAGTGTTACTGTACTATAGGTTAGCTCTATTCTTAAATGGATAAATTCTTATTCTCACAAAATCATTTATCTGAAGATTGTGCCCTCACCAAAATGATGGTTAAAACTAGGAGTTAAAATACTACAAACTAGTAAATCATACTTTTATTTTAAAAAAACAGCACAAAATAAAATCTTTTCTCTGCTTTAAAAGTAGATTATTTATTAGGATGCAGTTTTCTAAAATTATGTTTTAAAAAAACCCCAAAACCACAATAAATCAAACAAACTAACAAAAAAAGCAGTTCACAGATATTTCTCCTGGGTTCATTCTTTTAGAATTGGTGCAAGGCATTTTTAAAATTCTCTAAGCTTTACCATAAAAAGCATTTGGGGAGCTAGCAGAACTGACACTCTCAATTCTCTTAACTTCTGGGCACAACTTCTGCTCCTAAACTGTGCAGCAAATACAAAGTGGAAACAATTTCCATTTGATAAGTGTTGGTAGGCTGGCTTTATCCTGCTGTAGAAGTGAACCCAGTCACAACTCTAAAAAGTGGTATTTCAAACCAAATTCTGTCCTTTGGAGCTGTTATTTTGTGACCCACAAAAATGCAGGTACTTAGACCAGCCTCTATGTAACTATTCCAGCGCAGTATTTGAAAGGGGGGAAATAGTAGATAACAAAACAAAATTAACATTTCCAGCTTCTTGTCTCAGTCAGTTCTGCAACCAAACCAATTCAAGATGAAAGCTTTCAAGCTATTTAGTTTATCATAAACAGCTTACTGCCAAACTTGCCCAATTCAGTCACCAGAGCTACAGGGGAACAAATATGGATGGAGACTTAGACTCTCTAAGGCACCATCTACACGGGACGATTTTCTAGCGGTATACACCCAATACAGTGACACAAAAATCTGCTTTATTCTCCTTTCACTTAACCCTCTCTCCAGATGACATAAAGGTCCTTCTGAAGCTGAGTTGTAAGAGTGCTCACATGCATGCTCATGTCGTGACAAGAAGAAAGCTTGGACCATACTGTAGAAAGGATGTGGACCATCTGACTTGGGTACTGCCGAGCAGAACCTGCCTATGAGTTCCTAAATTTTTAAACTTTAAAATAAAGATAAAAATGAGCACTGCAACGTCAGTTATCATTGGAGAGTAAGATAGTAGCTATGTCCAGTTTTAGAAATCAGTAATGTAGACCATAAACACAGAACATAACGTTTCTAGAGAGCAACTACATTGAGCTCCAGTTCTCTAACTAAATCTGGGCACTGTTTTTGAAGACAGAAAAGTGCCTGTCCCCCAGCTTGAAGCAGGATCCCATTCTTTTAGTGATGGAAACAGTCTTGTTTGTTTATTAAATGATAGTAGCCACAAAAAAAAAATAGTCTTCAGCTGTGCAGTTAAATCTAAGTTCCTCAAGTTTTGGTGATTTTCTGACTGGCACCAATCCCCACATTTGCAATGTCATATAGAAAACCGAAAACAAATGTAAATGGGACAGAGGAGTCATGCATGAAAATCTAAACTAGAATCAGCAGATTCCACCACACACATCCCCGCTGCCTGCCCCGATTCAGCGTGAAAAGGAAAAAAAAATTAGGCATTTGCATAAATTTATTTTGTATTTGCTGATTAATTTTTCACAGCTTTGCAGATACTTTAAAGTAAAAATATTGTCACAACGGCTGTACAACAAATTTGTGCCTAAACAGATAAAAAGCCCTACATGCCTGTGAAGGACCCAGCAGCAACCATTCGGGGAATGGATTCCTTGGAACTGAGCATTCATAATCCAGTGCCTACTGTGCATTCATTCCCTTCAATGACTATGGTAATTAGCTTGTCTCATGTTATTGTGACCTACCATCTATCTATGGGGACACTCCAGGGGAGCTCTAGGTCTAAAATCTACTAATTTCACATTTAGAAAGACTCAGGCATTACAACAATGCGGAATTGATATGCAGAACATTCAGATAATTTCAAACACTTGAATCATTGTCCTCACATGTAAAAAGATCAGGGCTTCCTTCAAGCACACATTGTGCAAATTCACTGGGTGTGTCACATCACACTGAAAGGATGTTTGCTGAAATGCTACTGGGCCATGGAAGTGGTAGTTGATTAAGTGGAAAATAAGGAGCCTTGGGCACAATGACCTTTATAAACGACGGCAGAAAATTTAAGCTGAGATTTACAGCAAACTCTTCTGGTCAGTTTTTTCTATGCTGGTAATAAACCACCGTATATGGTGAATTCCTTGCACTGGCTTTAGCAACGCGTATCCAATCCTAACAAGAGGTCAGACAAAGCTACAGTCTAATAATACCATCATGTTAAATAGTTCCTCAGTGCCTTACTATTTGCAGTCCTACACGATTAATGGCATGGTCTCACTCTACTCATACACTATAGACAAATGGGTAATCATACAGAAATTGTGCAAACAAATTTCCACTTTAGACCAGAGCATCCACCCAGATCAGGCAAACAACCTGGAGTCTAAATCTGTATGAGAGTTTTGGGGATCTTCTTACCATCTCCTGTACTCAAATCTAACCCAACTGCCAGACAGGTCATTACAAGCAAATATTCTCTACAAATTTCTGGACATTGACAAATGAGCTCTGAGTGTCTTGCTGCAGCTGCTCTTTTAGGACATTGCTAACCTCACCCCCGCAGCCCTTTACCAGCAGCTTAAGTAAGTGCAGGAATCTGGGGATGAGAGAAGGGAAGCAGATATACACAATTCCCTTCGGCCCTGACGGAGAATGGAAAGAAAGAGGAGGGCAGACACCTCAGAGTGAGAAATGTCAAACTGCCTCATTCGATTTGACAGGTCTTCCACAGCCCTTATTAATGCAATAAATTCATTTTTGGGAGGGTCAAAAAAATTCAAACAACTGTCACGGTGAAAGCTTAAAATAACACCCTATGAGTTAGATTGAATACAAAGTATGTACAGGTTCTCCACTGAGAAAACTGAATGTATTTATCTTTTTTAATTGAATCTAGCCATATAAAATGATCCCGGTAAGTAGATTAGAAATCTTATGTACTGGGCCCCCATGTGGTTTGCCTTTAATATTTGTGCATTCAATTTTTTGAAAAGTAGGAATTATTCACTGCAATCCTAATGCTATATTTATTCAGGATTTAGGCCAATTTTAAGATTAGGTCTGGCTTAATTGTACCAAACTACCAGCAATGTTGGAGTCAGACTACTGTAACTCATTATCACATATCTGCCTCATACCTGCATTCTACAAATCTGTGAAGAAGAAGAGGAGAATACTTCCTTGTGCTACTGCTGGAATAAAATCAGAAGATGTCTGGGAAATCGGAAAAGCAGTTTTATCCAGATGCTCCAGTAAAATACTTATTTTTGGATGAAAAAAGTTGAAACATGAAATAATAAAAATCTGTATGACAGAGGTAATTTACATCTCTCTACCTAACTCACCGGAAAAAATTAATTATAGTAGCAAGAAGGCATTGCAAGAACTCACATTATGGACTAGGAGTTCACATCAATTGCTGCATGCAACATGCATTAGAAAGAGGTGAATAGTCTGTCGTTCCCATCTATTCCTTACAGGAGATGCACTGGTATCTCTACTAGTTCTGCAGAAGGACAGTGCTCAAGGCATCTCAGCAGACATGAACCAGACACTGCCCAGACCAAGGCCAAAGAACAGCCCTCTCCTCTCACCACACAACACCACTGTCATGGGTTGGCACCCTTTCCTGCTCTTCAGGTTTTTCTTCCTTTTGGCTCTGTTTCCTTGAGGAAGTGATTTTCAGCACAGGTGCTGTAATTTCCTCCAGAACTGGACAGAACAAATCAATTAACTAATTGGACTAACGACAGCTCTATTGAGCCACTTAGAGAAGGGACACGCCTCTGTGAATACAGATTTAAAGAGGGACTAGGCAGGAATCTCTCTCTTGCTCTTCCGGCGAAGACAGAGGTAACTGAGGGCCCGCTCAGACCCCTGGCGGGGGCTGGCCCGGCCCAGCGGGGCCCTGCTGGGCCCTGCCAACACAAACCTGTGCAGCCTGGTGGGAGGCCAGGCTGGGCCATGGTCCAGCTCCGCCGCAGGGCCATGGCCTTCACCTTCCTCCCCTCGGCCCCAGGGGTGGGGGTCGGACCTGCAGCCCCCAGCCCAGGGCGGGCCGGCCTCTCCCGGCCACTGAGCCTGGGGGTGGCAGGCCGGGCTAGAGCCCCNCCCCCTGCAGCTAAAGGTGAATCCTTGAACACAGTTGTGGTGAAAGCTGTGATCAAGGTAAAGGAACCCCCACACATGTCAACAGGAAACCACCCCAGATGGCGGTTGTGCTGTGACGTGGATGCCATGAGAAGATTGTTCTTGTGGAAAAGTTCCATAGCTGAGCAAAAGAGACTTCTCTCTCTCTAAATGGACTGACACGAGATTGTTATAGAGGGGAAAACTGGCTGAATTGATTTAAGTTTGTGTCTTTATATTACAGGTGGATGGAGGAGGTGGTGGAGAAAAAGGGGGTTAATTTGCTTTAATTCCTTTTTATTCCATTTTACTTTTAGTTGTAGTAATAAACTTCATTATATTCTTTAAAGTTTGGTGCCTGCTTTGTATTCCTCCCTGTTCTTATCTCACAGAAAGGGGAAAATGCAAACTAAACCACTACAACCACCCTTAATTTCATCAGCAGTTCCTTCACAGAAGTGTTCCTCTCAGCTTTTGCAAGACAAGGGGGCAACTTTGAAAGACTAAAGGAAATGGGGTCAAAGGACCTTCAGAGTTCCATTACACTGTCACCATTTCTACATTTATACCTTAAATATCACAGCAAATTGCAACTATATGCTTTCTTTCTAAATCAGTCGTTATCAATTTTCTTTGTTTTACCATTAGCCTGTCTGTTCCTCACTCAGATTGTAATTCCTAGGGAGATTCCCACCACAATTTTCAGAAAAGTCTTCTTAAGCATCATGTTAAAGATCTTGTAGAAATCCTAGCCCTGACCTTGTTTCAGGTGAAAAGTACTGCAGAAGTTCAGCACAGCTGCATGTGGTTCCAACTCTGGAGATTTACAGATTATATTATTTATCTAATGAAGATGAAATGTTGCCTTAATTTGTAAGAAGAGATTAAAGAACGAGGACAGTAGTTGACAGGATAGGAAAAAATGCAATTCCTAGGAAAACACTTGGTTCATCAGTCAGTAAAACAGTGCTGTAAATCTGCACTATGTTTGTCACGGGGAAAAAAAAAAATGTAAGAAGATAGTTACCAAGAGTCTGGTTGTGTTTCCTACGTGTGCAAAAGGATCAATGTTTTGCATAGATAAGAGCAGGAAATTAACAATAGTCACCACAGTTTTCAATGCAAGGCAATATAAGCTTTTCTAATATAAAGTAAAAGCCCTAGTCATTACTAAAAAGAAGGCATCTATAAATATATAGCTATAGGCATTCTGCACTTCTCTATCAGAGGTGAGTAATGAGGCAAGATAGCCAGGTTCAGACCTTACTTGTGACAACTATACTACTATTATGCATCAATTTACATCAATTTCAAAAAAGACCACACTCCAAGCTTCCAGTTTAGACTGACCTTTTCATTATATCTTTTTCCTGAGTAACTGCATAGTGTACTTGCACTTAAGTTCTACGACAGAAACAAGCAGGTAAATCTTTAATTTATAGCATACAGACAGCACTATGCAGAGTACTTTCGAAATAAGAAGGCATAAAATAGATCCTTTTATCTCCTAATATACAGTGCCAAGGAATTTCTCTGTTTGATTACATAAGCATGGCATTTTCAGCAAATGTTTGTTATACAGAAGATGTAAATGTTTCTATTATTATTTGGTTAGGAAAAAAAATAAAATTACTTGGAGGTGTTAATTTCTACCTTACACAGAAAAGATGATGCCAAAGAGTCCAGAAACTCCATTATAAGGTGGCTGTTATCAAAAAAAGAAGTATTCTAAAAATGTAGAGGCCTCAAACGGTTTCTTCTGATTTTGAAATAGACAATCCATCTGAAATTCTAGTCAGAAACTGAAGTGGGAACTCTGCCTTTCGAATTTATCTTATACACAAAATAAATGTTTACTGTGGAATAGTTCTGTAAGGTATACATGAGTCATTTTTAACCACAGTATTTCCCAGATAAACACAACTGCTGTGTTTATAATGAAAATTAATTCAGTTACGTAGATAGTTCAGTTCATAAAACATCTGACAGAATGGAAAAGGTATTTGACAAGTCCTAGCTGGTATTTTTTCTTTAATCTTTCAGGTGCTTTTTGGTTGTGAAAGAAAAAGCAATGAAAAGTATATGCAGAAAGAAAAATCTGATTGGAAACAAAATCCATTTCCCAAAACGCTGGGCGCAGTTGCAGGGATCAGTAAGGAAAATTGGGAAGAAAAAGCCTGGTTACTCCGAGGATCAAACCCCATGTAGACTGGGCCCAGCGGTGCTTACTGGCATACAAATTACCAGCTAATCTCTCTCTCTCGTTTGACACAACAGAGGGTAAAATCACACAGGTGTTCACTTCCAGGTGTTTCTCATATGTTGCCATTACCTAATTATTCATTCACCTCATTCAGTGAGGCAAATCACTCCTGATTCCCTAAGCTTTTTTAGGAATGTACCCCATACTCCCTTCTTTACATACCCTTGTATGTAAACAATATCACAGGTCTCCGTGAGAACAAAAGCAGTCACCACGTGAGTCTCCCTGGACTCAAATGGAGCACCAATGCAGAAACGAGGGAGAGAAACACAAATTTGAATGTGCTCCTTCCTATAGTTGCTAAAGTTTTTAATGAACTGGATTTTTAAAGATAATTTTGAAGGAAAAGTGGGTAGCTAACATGTCAAGACAAAGAACGGAGTTGCTGCTAATGACCCAGTATGTTCTACTGCTAAGTAATCTAATTATATTAAAGAAAACCAGAGCAGAGGAAATTAGAAGGCATGTTGATGTTTCTATTCCTTCCAAATCAAAACAGTAGCCAGCATGATGTAGGAAAGCCCCTTCAGGTTCCATACGCTGAGAGCTATTGTATATAGCTTTGGCAAAGCCAAACAAACAGGCTAAGTATACTTGGGATTTAATAGCCAAAGGCTATCCCTACTACGGCTGTGCCCTCATGCATTGCATGTGCTCGACAAAGCAGAAACCCACCTTTCATGTCAGACCCCAAAAGAATATTACAGCTTAAAGTGCAGTTAAGAATAGAAATGATCTCCTGGAGCCAAATGTGTTTGATAATCTTGGAATGAGTAATAAAACTCCTCTGCAATCTTTTGGATGAGCTTTCAAGAAGTCTTTTGCGAGGAGGTATTTTCTGAATTTGTGTCACAAAGCTACTGGTTAGTAGTCACGATTTCTAGGAAAAAGCTATTTGCGAGTTACTATTCCCAAAACATGACTATTGGAACTTCTTAAGAATGATGTCAACTCTGTTGCAATAGCCGCGGGCTCACAAGCGTGCCTAGCAGTTCCTAGCAGTTGTCACAGCTACTGCTGAACACCCACCCTCCCGCAGGGGGCTAGCGGAGCTCCCGAAAAGCTGGAGTGTAACATGTACAGACAGCGCATGCCTGCCCGGCCCTGCTTGTATCCCATGCCTGTGGGGTGAGCATGAAACCACCCTTCTAAAAGACAAAAAACCCCATTATATTCTTTTGCTAAAGTCTGACATAAAAGATAGAAAATAATCTAGACAAGCCATTAATTTTAAATTAGAAAATATTTAAATTAGAAAAGCTTAACCCTTTGGGGATGGAGGAAAAACAAGTGGCCTTTTCAGCACCAGCTTAGTGGCATGATCCCAACCTATCAATCCCATTTCTTTACGGTACTCTAGAAAAACCTACATCCTGATGGCATAAGTATCGTGGAGACCCACACTCTACAGTATGCAGTGACCTGATGAGAGATCCTTATTTGTGATAAACGAGGTTCACTCTCCTGTGAGAATTAAAAAGTTTAATAAAAAGACAGTAAGGGACAAAAACAATAAAGCCAAAGTTACAGCGCTGGGTACCCCTGGCTCTCAGCCAAGAGCACACCTGCTATTTTGGAGACACCCTTTACATACCTTCACTATTAATGCATATTCATAAACAATTATACATATTCAAACTTTCCCCCTAAACTAGTTTACACTTTCTAGGAACTGTTTAGCATGGCTCCTCCTGGGGTCCGCCTTTTTAGAGCATGAGCATTTCTGGGCTGTGGTTTTGGTCAGTTTTTATTCTCACCTCCAGCTTGGGCCTGGGTCTATGATGTTCACAGAGGGTATTTGCTGATAGCTGCAAGTCAGTAGCAGGGGTCTTCATCTTATGTTCAGTGGGTGTTATCCAACCAAGCAGACAGCTCAGTTACCACAAGCATCACTATATCAGCTATTTTACTACAGAAATACAGGCACTAGTTATTGTTACAAAAAAACCCTGTATCCTTATACCAAATCTACTTTAACATTACACAGCATTCACTTAATTATTTGCGAAAAGCCAATATTACAATATGCATTTATAACACATTCAAGGCTATGCCTGCCTGCCGCAGCTAATACAATATCATAGCAAATAATTTAATTACACAAAGATCAGAAAATTCAGAGAGTGACAACTCCCATTCTCAGGCATAGTGCTTATCTCAGGCATTAAGTCAGCATAAGAACTATATGTGCAACAGGAAGACTGGTTGCTGCAAACCTGTATAGCTGTACACAGCACCAGCACAGCAGCCCTCTGTGCTGACCTCACAAACTGTCAGGTATAGAAAATGCAACACCTCAATCTATTGACACAAGCAGAAGAGCAGAGAACAGCATTTCAGCTCCTGTAAGTTGCCTTCAGTAGCAGCAGGCCAGCTGGAACATCATCCACACTTCCCTCGGATTTGCCACACCAGGAGACTCCCTCCTGCCCCTCCTCCGATCTGCTGGACTATCCAACTCCTCCATGCACTCAAGTGAACTCAGTGCAGCCTGGTGAGCAAGCTGTGCAGAATTTTTAAGTTACAAAACCCACGTCCAAGTTTGCCAAAACCAGTGACCTACATTTAAGAGTAATTAAATTTACATCAATTTCAAAAAAAAGAAAAGAAAAGAAAAGAAAAGGGCAGGGGGACAGGTTTGATTATTGTAGGAGGTTGACTCTTAAAAGTGTTTTGCTTTAAGGTGCTAGTGGAACAGCATTTCATCAAACAGCTACTCCCCAAAATCATCTTCTGTGAAACACTTCTATCCTAGCTGCTCAGTGTAATGCTGCTTCCCTTCTCCCAGTCCCACAATCCTTTCTCAGCTCATGAGGACTCTATTTGCAATGCTACACAAAAGGATTAGTTGTTTCAACTTTTCTGTTTTCCTATTTCCAAACAGCTTCAATCATGTCTCTTTTCTTTTGAGTGACCTCAACATTTTACCCAACATTCTAGCCACTTTTTTGGGGGGGGGAGGGTTGGTAAGGAAATAACCAAGAAATTTGGTTTGACATCAGTAAAAAATCAAATCAGAACAGTAAAAATACACATTCGTTTTAAATGCTGCTTCTATAGTCCTGCATCTCTGAACCAAAATAAACATTTTCTGCACTTTAACCTCTAGATACAGCACCACAGGAAAACATGCATAAAGTATGCTAGAAAACAACAGGTTTTAACACCATTACTCTTCTCCTAGGTTTACCACTGCTATATTCTGTGATCTTAGACAAACCATTCAGCTTGTACTTCACCCTTCTTAACTGTAAAACAGATACAATGCATCTCAGAATATTTTAGAAGTTTTGAAATTGAAAGAGACTTTAAAAAGATTGGCTCTAATGCCGACTATTATTTTCATAGAACACAGACTGCACTGCTGAGGGAAAAAATATCCTGACTGCATAATCACATTTAGAACAGTGGCTTCTGTATATGTGCTAGAGCAGTTTCAAAGGAAATGTCATATTTTTAAAATACATGTGCCACTACCATATTTAATAGAAAGTCATCCCAAGTCTTTTGGTGCTGGGAGTCTTTGGAGTCTTGGCATAAAAAGCATTTGGTTTTGTACAAGGCTATAATCACTCTGCGAGAGCTGTCAGGATTTATCACATCAAAAATCTGTGCACTATAAAAAAGGAGTGGTTGCCCAAAGAGGGTTTGCTGCTTTAGAGATACTAGAATCCATTTTGTTAATAACACATATTTGTGCACTTGTTCTTTGTGGCTCAGTCTGATCATATTGAAGTGTTGCCCATTCTCTCCTAGAGACTTTTGTTGTGGCACTTCAAGGGCAGATCCTCAAACAACAACAGTTATTGTCCAGGAGCAGCCAAATTAGAGAGGCTCAGGTGCTAGGAGCCCTGTCAAACCCCACAGCCACTGGGAGGATTTACTCACAGTGCATCAATGTCGAGTTGAATATTTTGTGCACAGCCTGATTCAATACCAAGTTGAGGGCATCAAATCCTGCAGTGTCCCAGGCTCGGAAGGACTATTAAGTGACAACAGGGTTTTCCAGTGTGAAGTTGTCAGAGATACCAGCAAAAGACATCTGAGAAGTGTTCACTGACCCATGCAGTTCCCAGGGATGAGGCCACATGCAAAGGTGTTTGCATGCACGGAACCAGCACAGCTAAGTAACTCCTCTGTGTGAACATTTATCAGGACAAGACCTTTCTCCATGACTTTCCGGTATCTGGTTTGAAACCTACACAGCCCTAGTTTAAAAAAGAATAAATATATATCCTTTAATGTCCTCTATATGATTTCTTTAGATGCCAAGAAACATAGGATCTTGAGGGATAAATTATTTTCTTGAGGAAAATTGAACCATCCTTTACTGAAAAACTTGTGATTTTTTCTTTAAAATTGAAAGTCAGATTCTGTTTTACAAAAGGCTTTAGGCTCAGAATTCTTTCAGTAGGAATTTATACAAATATATGAAAAACTCAAAACAAAACACCCACCCAACAGTCATAGAGAAGAGCAAGGTTTCTGCCCTCTGAAACTACAAGAATTACTAAATAAAACAGCATTATGTGAGTTGTATGTAGAACTGCAATCCTACTAATCGCATCAATGGCAAAGACTGTCAACACACTACTGAAAATATTTCAAAGCAAATTAAGGTATTGGTAAATCACACTCAACTTCCCTTGTCACATATACACTTGCCTTGAAGTTAGAGACCCAGAAAAAAGGAGCTTTACAAGAAAAGTTATTCAACTAAGAAGGTTAAGTGAAGAACATATAAATAAAGGCGATGTCCTGAAACAGCTGAAGCATAAAAAAGAAAAGACCGAACAAGGCAGGTTTTAAGTACAGTTCAAAACTGTTGAAGTCTGTCTAAAGCAGCAAAAGATGGATGGATTTCTGGGGGGGGAAAGGAACAGAAATCACACATTTCCATTGAACTGTTTCAAACTAAGGGCACTGTACAGTTTTCTAAGCTGTCTGAGACTACAGGACTCTGTCGTATTGAACCCATGGAAAATCCATGCTGTCATGTCACAATATTAGTTTTCTATCCTGTTGTGTATGTTGGCATTTACCATTAGCAAAAATTTACAGCAACATCAAACCAAGACCAGAGCTCTGTTACAAAGCAGATGCATTGCTGCGAGAAACAAAGATGTTCTGTTAAGTGCAGATCTTCCATGACATGCACGGCAGATCATAACATTAGAAGTGAGCACAAGAAAAAGAGATACTCAAGCACTGGTCTTTCCTTGGGGTTGTCTGAAACAAGAGGTGACATATTAATCCCCCTGAAAGTCAAGTGAGATTTTTAGCACTGATTTCAAGGAAACAGGACCTCAGTGTCTCAAAACTAATAGTATCTTCTCTGTCCTGTTAAAAAAAAAATTTAAAAAAAAAAAAGCAATCCTTATTATATAAAAAGCTGGTTTATACCACTCTAGCAGTGTACACTTCATACTCTTTTACAATGTCACAATTCTGAAACAGTGCCAAGTCAGAAGACCCAGGCTCAAGAGAATATATTTTTCCAGAGGTATTAATTTTGATGAAAATAATACCTACTACTCTCCTACATTAAAGGAGTTCAGCTATGCAGCTTTCAGAGTCGACTTTCATTTCTTTTTGTGTTAACACGCTTTTCCTTTAGAGCTAGCTATTCTCTTTCCTTTCAGCTCTCAGTGGGTTGTTCCAAGGTTAACTGAGAGCCTTGGACCATCAGCCGTCCATTGGAATGAAGGAGCTCCTTGCAGAACACAAATGGAATGCAGAGATGGTAAACATACACCAATCAGATGAAGCCAAATCTGGGCATACTACACATATCAATTCTTTGGCAGCACTGCTGCCATGTATTTATGGTTTTGTTCGAAACATTTTTGTCAAGTTCATTTTAAAGCTAATAGCCTTTCTGGTACAACACTTGTTTCTCTAAAGCACTAAGGTCAGCTAAAGAAACATCTTGCAAGGTGGCTTGAAGAAGAGCGAAGTAGGACACCGCAGTCTACTGTCTTACTAGTAGGAAACAATGGGAGGCTTTGTATCCACGTCTGAGCTTTGTGACAATTTGCAATTTTCTGCGTTCTCAGATAACAACAGTAAAAACAGCAAAAACAGTCCTCCAAAGGCTGACTGGGTTAAGAAAACCTTTTTCAAGGTTGTGTTGCTTTCCCCCTGCCCCTGCCAGACCTTGGAGAAAAAAAAAAAAAAAAAAGCAAGGGGTGTGGGTGTGTAAGAAAGAGTTTCAAAAGAATTTAAATTCAAATTTCAGTTCAAAGATTTGGATCACTGCTTATCACTTTGTCAACTGTTCTTTGGTTTAAAATCCTTAAATGTTTTAAAATAAGTCCACTTAGCCACTTATCTCTGCTGAAAAGACGTGAGTAACTTTTTCCGCAGTTTGTGAAACGGACTGTGCTGTAAGCAAAGTGCTGCACATCCTGCTATTTATCTCAAGGTTATGCTGAGCGTCACCATCAAACAAGTTATTTGGCCCATGTTTAGTCGAATATTATTTCCCAGTGTGGTACTGAGAGTTTACCAACAGCACTAGAGAAACAGAGCAAAGAAGCCTTAACAGAAGCACTGTATTGTCCTAGTCCACCGGTTGATGAAATCTGAATTTTCCCCTACCATAACAATTACTGACACTACATTTTCTATAAAACTGACAAAGCACCTCCACTCCCTAGAGGACCAGATCCAGGACGATCATTTCTGGGTTTTGTTTGCCTCTCCCCACCCATGCCTTTATTCCTGCATTTGAATGGAAGAGTAGATGGGAATGGTGAGTAAAAATGTTACTGTCTTCCCACTTGCCTTGGTTTCCAGCTTCAGCAACGAAAAATGGCCAGCATTCTGATATTCACGCAAACATTAACGTAGACCTACAACGTGAATGAGATTTCAAGAAACAAAACGCATGCAAAAGGCAACTTCAGAGAAAGAAATTGAAACTTTGTATCCAAAGCAAGTCCTGGCCCTGCTAACCCAAAAAGCAGCTGGTGAAGTGATTTACAGGTATATGTGAGTTGCAGTTTGGTAATGAGCTGTGCTGGAGGATGACTCAGCTGAGCAGTGAGTTATCTGAGCTGGAGAAGAGAAAGCTGAAGCATAGATAAAGTTCTTTATCAGAAAAGGCTGGCTGGTTGTTGTTTTTGTCCTTGATTGATTGTCCCTGGCAATCTGCTGATCATGACTTTTAAAGTACTCTCAAGATAAAACACTTCAGCAAACAATAATAGATTTTGAAGGCAGTTTTCACCTAATTAAAAGAAAGAAGAAAAAAAAACCCTAAACCTACAACCAAACCAAACAAAAACCCCAAGAACAAATCCAGGGACTTTACCAAGTTCGAAGAAAGAGGTGAATTACACAAAAGAAAGTAAAGTCTTTAGGAAGGCCACTAAAATTGTTCTTAATACCTTTAATTTCCCATGGGTTTATTTTTAACTTCACTTTAAAGTGTGCTTTTGAAACCAGTAACATATAACATCGGGTGATAATAGAACTTTCTCCAGTTGGTATCAGACAGCACTAGGAATGCAGCTTTACTGTTGGATGATTTTGTTCTCCCCAGCTATTCCCAGTGTACCTGCTAATATGCTTAATGGTGCCCACTGAATGTGCACAGGCCCTCCTCCCTGGGCTCAGCCGGCAGCCCACCATCTTCTCAAACTGCTGTCCGCACTGCTGTTGTACCAAGCAAACGCTTCTGTGTACTTCCAGTGAGAAGTCATAAAACTGAACTCAAAATACAATACCTTAAGCAGCAGTTTCAATTCATTATTTCCTTACCTGCCTTGTCTAACTCAGGAGTTTCCTCACCTGCCTTGTCATGCAGGAGTAGTGGGCGTGTACAGAGGCACAACCCAAAAGGCATGACACAGGCTCGAGCCCAGCTGAAGCTGTTTGTACAAGTGTACAAACAGCTTGAAATAGATCATCTGTTAATAAATCACTGACATCCAGGACCAGTCAAGTTTTGGGGTGTGAATTTCAGGTAAGTGATAGTTAAGCAGGCAGCGTCCCGATGAAGCATCTCAGCTATTCAACAAGCATGTTGGGCTCATGGCTATCACATGGAGTTTAGTCCAGGAGTTTCATAGGCTAATTTTCAGGAAGTTCAGATGAGAAAATAGGTAAGGCCCACAGGCTTGCTTCATGACTCAGATTGCAACCACAGAAAAAAAAACAAGAAGCAAGTCAGAACAGCAGACTGACCTTAGCCCTGAGAAAGCTCAAGAGTGCTGAGGATATTGAAACAGAGAAATGCATGAGAATACTCCTGTCTATCACGGTTTCTTGTAATAACTGGAGACAAAAGACTTAGCAAACGTTTCCAGACTCCATGCCATGGGTCCCCAGAGGGCTGCAGGGTAAAGTGCAACTTCTGAGAAGTGAAGAGCACAAGGAGGCAAGAGCCTAGGGGGAGGTGTTGGGCAATCATGAAACATGCAGCCAGGCCATAAAGATCCACTCCTTGAAGAAGTGATGAAGCAACATAGGATTCAAAAAAAGCTCTTTTGGAAGGTCGCTCATCAAACATAGGAAAACAAGCAAGAGCAGCCTTGGGAAATCCAGGAGTATAAGACAGACCCAGCAATGCACTGGTCTGGCATACATCTCTCAAGAGGTGTTTTATGGGGGCTGTGATCAAAAAAAAAGCCTCTTAAGCATACAGGTATTTAGGCTAACCTTGAGATTTGAAATCCTGAATCACCCACTCCAAATGCCAGGAATTCACAGTGTTTCATGTATAGGCAACTAAACAGACAGACAAATTCTGCAGGACTTCTATATTTTCCAGATATGAATGATATAAACATCTAAAATAATCACAAAGGACCTGAGCTACAGTCTAACTTTCACAAGCATGTTTAAAAAAACCCAATTAAATAAATTTGCTTAATGTTACGTACCACTATATAATTTCATTTATGTAACATTGATTCATCACTGAGTTCTTAATTTTTTAAATGAAGATCAAAGGAAAAAAGAGACAGCAGTCTTATTACCAAAAGAACTATGCTTCTGTCTGAAAAGATCTATCATTAAGCACCTACTGAATAAGTGATTTTTATCTTTTTGTTTTCATTGCTCCTTGCATCCAGGGTACAAAATTTACAAGATCATTCCTTGTTTACAATGAGCTAAAGCAGAACATACAGCACATTTAAAAACTGAAGTCTGTCCTTTTTCCTTCCTTGGGTATATATATACAAAACTCTGAACAGGAGAAATATGCACTCTATTGTTACCTATAGAAAGAGCTGTGATAAAAGATTAATTGTTAACAAAGATAAAATTGTAAAGGCAACAGCTGCTCAAAAAGAGACCCTTCAGGAGACTTACTGCTTCAGAAATCTATGATGGGAGTAAGGATATATAATGGCTGGTCATGGGATGTATGAAAAAGGGACTGATCTTACGTTACTCCAGACCACTGGTTTTCATTACTGACATAAATCAAGGTTAGGCAGCAACTTAGCAAGTCTTAAAAGACAATAAAAACATCAGTAAAAGAAACTGGCAGTTAGATTTAGCAGAGAATGTTGTGTCCAGAAATACCAGATGCCGTTATAAAAATCAAGTATGTTTTGCTAAGCAATGTCTGAAAAGTTTTTGCAGCCAAATGGAGTTTGATCTTTAACAGCTGAGCAACAGAGGTCCTTATTATTTAATTAAACACTCATTTTAGCTGACATTTATTTAAAAACTTAAAATGAGCTGATTTTGCTGCAAGGCAAGTAGGTGAAATGGAAAGGTTTTATTCATATAAGGATAGGAGTTATGAATGAAGCAATGATTTTAGCATAAAAAGAATCTGCTGCTAAACAAGGAGTTACTGTGAAACATTACATCCAGACTAGTTGATTTAACAAAATGGCCCTTTTGATTTGAAAATCATTTCTGCACCACACTTATGGAAGGACATTTTGCTCTTGTTTCCATTTGTGGTCACTACTACTCACGTCCATGAGGACAGTGTTCCTCCATCAGGCATTAGCACATCTACCAACAGTTTTTAGATAACGGCTGAAAAAAGATCTGATTTGATTTGGCAGGTAAGCTATGAACTTTTCAATTATTCCTTTTATTTACACACTACCCCACTCTCTATTAAAAATACTGCAACTTTCCAAGACGCCACATGTTCTTCATACAAACACAGAAATCATTTTGCAGATAATGTGACTAACTAGATGCTTTTGAAGCCAACAAACCTATTTCCTCAAGCACAAACACCATTACATTTAATGTCCAAGCAAAACCTCAAACTAAGTGCCTGATTTTCCTGAAATCCCTCATGCTGCAGTTGAGGACGGAACCCATCCATCATCTTTACCTCTGAGCAGCAGCCACTTGGCTGGTGCATGAGGAAGAAACCAACCAAGGTGAGCTTGTGGAGGGCAAGTGGATGTCTGAAGGAGGCCTCTGCAAAGCACCACTGGAGCCCTCACTGGAGAAAAGGTGTCCGTCCCGTGGTGAAACACCACGTGCCTGCAAGGGCACATGCCAGTGGCCACGCACAGCCACTTCAGGGAGTGCTCCTCCAACTTCCCACCACGTAAACAGCAAAGAGAGACCCTCGGACGGTCACCAGGCAACAACGTCCCCTCAGCCATCAGGTCTCCTCGTCGCCATTTTCCCACAGAGCCCCTCTTGCAGAGGGGAGACACACCCGGTTTTTGGGTGCTCCATGGGGCAGCCGGGTCTGCACCACTGCAGACATGCAAAATCGGCACAATTTCATTTGGATACAAACCAAAGAGAAACTCTGTGGATCATCCAAAACAATACCAGATAGAGACTGGCATGCATTTTGAAGTCTCTAAAGAGCATAATTTCATTAAGCATGCAAGACCTAATAAGTACAAAAAGGAAATAACCAGGCACTGTCATAACAGGAAACACACCAAAGTCCTGCCTAAATTGGAGCTGGCTGGGAAGTGAGCTATTGTCAGGAGCCCGTTTCAGACACTGATATTGCTGACTACCTTGAGCAAGCATGGCATAATGGCCAAAAATCCCCAGACCAAGGAGACTGGTTTGTTCATTTCGTGAGATGCAGATCAGAAACCATCTAAATCTTAAACATACATATCCTTAAATATGCCGCTGTTCCCCTAAAGTGGACAGAAATAGTAACATTTCAAGTTAAAGGATGGTAAGAAATAAGTATAAACATACAAATGCACATCTCTCTTAGTGCATCTGACTGGGGATACACATACCTTGCTGAGAGCATTGTAGCTTAATTCATGCAGGGTACATAATTTTCACTTCTTTTATGGTTTTCTGTCAAACTGCTACATTGCAAAAAGACCTCAAATTTGCTTTGACTTTTGTGGGAACTTTTTTTTTAATGTCTGGAGGATAGAACAAGGGATCACTTTACTGCCAGTTGGTATACTCCTTGAGAGTTTATGAATGGTACTGGACTTGGGTTGGGTACTGGACTGGACTCCTATCTACAGCTTTGTTCTTCATAATTTTCCAAGTGGCGCTGGCATTATTCATCTGCACTGAACATGCTCTGTTCCAGAAAAGCACTTTCCAAAAATTTCTAATCCTGTTAATGTAGTTTCAGTTCCCTGATCCCAGCCACCCTGGAAATTCATGTGTATCACAGCACACAGCTCCATCCGGCTTTCAGATGAAATTGGGCTATCTGCCTGCACCAATTTGGAACTGACTTATTTCCCTTCAACGGCGTGACATGGCTGAGAGGCTAAAAAAAAAACCAGAACTGCAACAAATCTGAGGCTTCCCCTAAAAGAAAGGTAGTTAAAGGCACAGGTAGCACAGCACTGAGTAGATACTCGCTAAACCTCCTCTCTCATGTACCCTATAATAGCCTGTCTCATTGCCCTATTTTCATCCTGTGACCATTTATCTTCATGCCAGAGAAATACGTTCCTATTTTGTGTACAATCCAGGTTAAAAAATTAAACACGAAAGCACAAACATACCTGAGCAAATAAAAGCATAAAACTACTGATATTTCCCAGTATGAGTCAGTGTGGATGTGGGAATTTCTAAGTAGAGACAAAGCAGCAAAACCCAGAACATGCCACCAGAGAACTGGTGTTGCTCCCCAGTAGTCAGCAGTAAGGACGTCTATTACCTTTTAGAAATCATGCCGGTTCCATTATTTGGATCTGAAAACTTACTATGCACACTGTTGGGCATGCAGGGAAATACAGAGGTAGATACTTATTTCTTTCATGTTCTCTGTGTGAAATAGCAAGGCTCAGTGTATCAAAGCTCTGTACAGAAGGCTCATTATGTAAGTGACAACTATAATATTAAACTGAATAGAATGATAATATAATTCAAGAAATCTAATTGCTACTGTGCAGGAAATTCATTTTCTAACAATACAAAGCAAAAGCCGTCTCAATCGCTAAAAAAACCCACCCCTTATAATTTTCTTTTATTTTCAATTTTATAAAAATGGCCTTAACTCCTCCTAGAGACATCAGCACTTAACTAGTCAATCAATCATCAGAATCAATCACCACACCTGCTGTCTCCATTGTTATTCCTTAAAGAAAAGCACAAGTACAGGAAAACATGTACTGACTAGAATCCACCAGAGGCAAATTAAAAAAAAGAAAACAAAACTAAAAGAGTATTCTAATTACTAAAATGAAATACCTTTTGTAAACTGTGAATGAAAATTATTCCATCAGAAGAGAAAGAAAAGTTGCAAAATTTACAAATATAATATGTTAATTTGGTGACAAATAAAAATAATTTGAATGTAATATTTATCTGAAAATAAAAACCCAGCTTTCAATAACCCTTTATGTTCATGATTATCAAAATACCTTTCCAAGGTAACCACTATCATTATTCTTACCTTACAGGTGGCAAAACTGCAAAGACTTCAGCAATATCAGAAATCTGCAAGTTAGTAGAAAAGCTGGGAAGGTAAGTCATATCTCTCATCTCTACTGCAGAGCTTTGATTTTAAACCTAATCATTGAAACAATAAAGAACAAAGACCAATTTCTAAATAGTTTGCAATAACATCAAGCATTGAATATAGACCTATATTCCCAAGTTTAGTATTCTACTATTCTCACCTCTTAACTG
>VYZQ01013140.1:31639-54854 GCA_013400655.1 Mystacornis crossleyi | reverse complement strand
CATGCCCCCTCCCCCCTCCAAGCTTCCTTCTGAATTGCATGAATATTTCATGACTAACTGTGCATACCATAGCAGACAAAGAGCTAATAGATTAGTAATTTGACCTGCTATTTATTTGAGGTGCCCCAAACATGTAAGGAGGGAGACTCTGAATTTCTTCAGAACAATCATGAAACAATACGGTTGATTCTAGAAACTTCCCTTTAGCTGAGATAATTGGCGCGAGTAGAAGAGGCAAAGGGTATGGCAAGAATTCACATCTGGGAATGAAAGGAAATCAGTGCATGATACAGTCAGACATGATAGAACACTCAGTCACTGCAGTAAAACACTGAACTTCACTGCATTACCTAGAAACCTTGTTTATGCTGCTTCAGCTTAAATCTAGCAAAGGATTAAAAAAGCCCAAAGCCAACAAAAACCCCATACCATAAACACTACAAGAATGAGTTATGTCACATTTATACTGTAGAAGTGTAAAAGAGCTCTTCAACTGCCAATTTTTCTTTTCCATATTATGAATATCAACTAAGATTGATGTGGAAATCTCTTAAATGACATTCAAGAGTTGCCTGTAAAGCAATTCTTGGAAATCATGTCTAATGATCTAACTATGGTTGCGGGATCTTGCTAGTGAAAAGCATGAAGCTTTTAGACAAAGCAAAGTGTTTTGGATAACTAGCTAAACATAAAATGGAGACTTCATTATTCCGTTTCTTTTCTGCCCTCAGAACAGCAACCACTAAAAGAGACAAGTGAAGTACTAGATTGGAATGGAAGGAAAACATTTAACCGTGAAGTCATTTTTATGCACTAAAAAGGTACACTAATTCATACAAGTAGAGTCTGAAGAATAAGAGAGCCTTTAACTGAGCCAAAAATTATTTTAAAAAATCAAACCCCAAAGTGTTTCACTCCACTGTGTAGCCAAATATAAAAATTCCTTCACAAGTTCAGATGATTAGAAATTGCCAAAGAAAGTGGCTAGAAAATGCTGCACCACAACTTTTAGAGACACACTTGTGCATCAGCACAGATGCTGGGTTGATCAGGCCATGTCTACCTTTAGGTGCCTATTTTGTGCTCAAAGAGACAGGCTCTGAGGTTATGATAGCTGCACTTCAGCCCATTAGTCTTCTTGGCTGCTGCATGCTCTGACTGTAAATTGTAGCACTTCATTTGAGTTACGGATGTCAGGTACCCACGTTGAAAATATATGTAACTGTGGAACAAGTGCACATAAAGACCAAAGTTCTGAATTCCGTGAATCAAATCCACTCCTATTTTCAGGGAATTTATACAGTTTATTTTCTAGAAATTGTTAAGGAGGAAAAAAAAAAAGTACTACACCTTCAAGTAATCCTTCTGCAAAAACATCGATCAATCCCTGGTCTGGAAGCCATCTACAGACGGGAGACTCCTTCTCTCCCATCACTTCTGTCCATTCTGAGCTTCTTTTGCAAAGGGATATATGCACATTTGCTAAATACACTTTTGGTAACCTGTGCAATGAAAGCTTTTTGTTATCATCCAATGTAACGGAAGCAATCTCTGAAGTCTTTAATCTTAAACTGGAAGCGTGGCTTCACAGATACAGCTATTGAGGAGGTGAACAGGTTAAGAACAGGAATGAAATCTACCCTGAAAAGGAAACTACGGTACTAGAGTTTGCTCTCAAGCACCTCTATTAGCCTGCAAGAAAGCAGCTGAAGGTAGTCGGAAGTAGTCATGGTAAGTAACAATTCTGACACAGTTTGGCTGGTATTTAAAGTGTAGCTAAACAAAGAAAAAAAGGTAGCTAAAGCTCAAAAGATCTAGGTATCTCAAACCACTCTGATTACTACAGGAAAACATTGAGGTCAAGGAGTACAGAAGGAAGCACAAAGTCCTGAAACTTTGTTCAAATGTGTTTAGGAAAGAAATGGTAAAAGTCTGAGAGAGGAGGTGTCAGAGTGGGGATTGTGCTGACTCTTCGTGGGAATTAACAAATTTGTTTTCTGTCTCTTGCTTTACTTTTTTCCTGAAGGTGGTCAAATCATTTCACCTCTTCTCCTTTTGTCCTGTAAAACTGGTATTATACCCTCTCTGGGGCATTTTAAAGGCACAGCAAAGTGAAGGAAGGAAGGAAGCCAAGAAAAGAAAGAAGTCAGACTGACCCACTCAGCAGATCTCTAAGAGGGAAAGTAAAGCTGTGTATTCCTGTGCAAGACTGGTGTGATCCTGTGGCTGACTGAAGCACAAGTAGGCAGCTCACAGGCACTAACATGCTGGATGCCTCACCAAACCCATCTGAAATGACAATGCTGCTATGATTCATTAACATCTCCAAACACCATACAAAATAGCTAGCCAGAGTAATAATGAAAACCAACATTTAAAAAAAAAAGATTTTAAATATTTTCAAGCTGTCACAAAACCAATCTACTGCATCTCAGATGAGAAGAGGGTTGATTTTTCTCTCTTTGGGCATTAGAGTCTTTCTTCAAAACAATCCTGAACTGTCTCCCTGGACAAAGCAAAATTACAGTACTGTGGGTCATCTTTAAAAATATAGATGCCTGGCTCAAAAATAGACTAGCCACCCTTTTCCATGGCTAATGCCAGAGGCATGATACTTCAGCAGCCCTTGGTGCTCAGTGTGCTCTGAGTGGTTACCATAAATCAAGCAGCAGTTCACCTTTCCCCAGTGTCATTTCACCTCTGACCATCAATACTTTCCTTCTTGCAAAAACTACTGACTTCCACAGTTTCTGTAAGAAAATGTCTGAGTAAACAGCAAGTTCCTTCTTAGCCTCAAGGTTTGTCTTGAGCCTCTCTTTCGAGTTGTAATATCTGGCACTTCATCCCTCAGGTGATTTACCAATGTCTCTTCCATACCTGCTAAATGGTCTGTGGTCTTGACTACAGGAATACATCACTAAGCCAGACTCATTTTAGCTGTTAAAAAATATTGAAACCTATGTACATCCAAGCTTTCAGTGCTTTTCAAAAAACCCAAACAGATTAGCTATTCAAATTTAGAGTGCATCACTTCACTAAGCAATTCTCACTAAAATCCAGGACAGCAACGGGTTTCTGCTACAGCAAGTCACAAGAAAGTTTCGACATTGTCTCAACAGATTTAAGCTGCAACTCAAATCTCTACTGAGAATAGAATTATTTCATTATATAAATGAACCTACATCAGATTATAGCTGTGGTAGCCATAATAGTAATACCATGATAAATAGTAATTAATCCAAATACTTACACAGTCCCCTTCAGCTGTCAGCCTTGAAGCATTCTACAGATGAAGGTAATAATCCCATTCTTGGCAAGGAAGAAAACTGAGGTTCTGCAGTGTAACAGCATTTGTTCAAGAAGGAGCAGCTGTAGATCTCAGACATTTCCCTGTTACTCCCTAACTTTCTTATTTCCTCTAATGGGTCATTATACACCCTACAATTTGGAAGTTTGATGGTGCTTTTGGCTTTAGTAGCTTCAAAGGCTTCAAAAGATCTGTCGTGTACCAAAGAGGCATTCAGTGTCTCAGACCTCAGGACAAGCTGGA
The DNA here is from genome assembly GCA_013400655.1 of Mystacornis crossleyi. Taxonomy (NCBI): domain Eukaryota; kingdom Metazoa; phylum Chordata; class Aves; order Passeriformes; family Timaliidae; genus Mystacornis; species Mystacornis crossleyi. The sequence goes on along the minus strand of VYZQ01013140.1, from coordinate 51,304 downwards.
GTCTAACTCCAACTGAGGAGAGGACTTTATAGAGGTGTAAGTCAGCCACATATTAACGTACAAGGTCTGCTCCTTGGTTCTCAGCTGTCGAGTAGTAAATAAAAACTAATGTGCAATGGCAAAATACCTTCCTTGGGTGTGCTTCCAATTCCTGCTCCAAAGAGCCTGGAAAACAGCTAAGTGCAGCTCAGGTGGAGAGAGAGAGGAGTACTCCAGCAGAGTGACCCAGCCATGTTCTTGCCTTTGATCACTTCCTCTTCTACTGTCCTGCAAATATGATTGCATCAACTTGCCTTTTATCTTCTTCTATTTAATCTGCACTACTATGTCTGCAACATAGCTGAAGCTAAATTATAGTCTACATGTGGATTCTAGATCACCTTGAAATACCACACTAGCATTGATTTCCAAAAGCAGATATTGATAATAAAGGCAAGGCAAGAACAAATAGACACAGGAGACATTTTCCAAGCAACTAACAAATTCTGCAGCTCAGTTTCAGTGCAGAGATTTACCAGAAGGCTGAAGGCCCCCTAGTCTCCATCTCTTATCCTGTCTCCTACTGACATCCAAGCAGTAGTATTATTCATGTTATTCACACTGTATTTAATTTACTTTCTGGCAAGAGAGAACAGTCTATGGCAGCACAACGGAGGAACAGGAGGGATGAACAGTGCAGGGGCTAAAAAGAAACTCTGAAACATTTTATGTGGTTGTAACACAATTTTTCTTTCAGAGCACCTGTGCTTCAGGCAGCATACTTTATTTCCACCATGTGACTCCCACGGGGAAGGGAATGGGTGATGAGGACATACAGCAGTGCAAATAAATAAATCCATGTAATTTGTATCCGTCTGGAGGGAGGCAAAGCTGCAGTTTGACTCAGCTTGCAAAGGAAGTTTTACAGTGCTGACGCTTTTCTTCGGGGTTGTGAAGCATTGCCAAAATAACCTCAGACTGGGCCACTACCTACCCAGCCTTGCTCCAGAGCTCAAGAACTCCGCAGACAGTTGAACTCTGCCACTGACCTCAATTCTTTGAGCACAATCATCCAGCCAATTTCTTATCCACGGAGTGATGCCTCTGCAGTTTAGAGACAAGGATGTCATGCAGGACAGTGTCAAATGTTTTGCAGAAGTTCAGATAAACTACATCAGTCTTGTGTTTCTCATCCAATGATATTGTTACCCCACTGTAGAAGGCCACCAAATTTGTGAGGCATGACTTGCCCTTAGTGAAGCCATGCTGTTTGTCACCTATCATCCCTTTATTTTCCATGTGCCTTTGCACAGTTTTCATGAGAATCTGCTCCATGATCTTACTGGGTACTGAGGAAAGACTGTCTGTCCTGTAGTCCCCAATGTCTTCCTTTTTTTTCTCTTTTTAAAAATGAAGATTATGTATCCCTATTTCTATCACATCTTTTTAAATATGTAGAAAAAGCAGAAAAGGACAAGACTGAAATTTTATTTCCTGCACATTTACTGTACCATTACATTCATGATGTAGAAATGCAGCCTTAGCATTCAGTAGAGGTGCTTAGTGTCAAGGAAAGTATTATAAAGACACATCTGAGCATGTATCATACTCTTGTTCCTTCTAACAATTCTAACAACTTCTAACAACGGCATCTTGATGACCCCCTTTCAGAATGGCATCCTCAATCTCCTTTGGTAATTCCCTACCCTACACTCAAAATGTCCACTTCCCCTGAGGACGGCCTGATGCTAAGTTTGGAGAACATAATGAAATCATTACGGTCAGTGGAGTACCTACACTTGCCTCAGAAATTCGCTTCCTTTTAAATGCATACAGTGTCAGTTAAAACTCCTGTACCTGAAAGGTGTAGATGAAATATGTACTCATGCTCAAGAATAAAGTACCTCATTAGCTCTCCGAGCACAGTGCACTGCAGCTTGTCATTATCCAATGCTTTCCTTGCAAGCCACTGGGTGGGGGATATGAAAATCCCTGAGGCTGCATTGCAGGGAAATATTATTGACATTCAAGCAATACCATAAACAGAATATTGCCCAAAACTATTTGTCATTGGCATCTCCTTTAGTATGCAAGATAGAGCACAAATGGAACAAACAACAACAGCAACAACACAAACAAACAAAAAACTCCCAACCCACTTGTGAACCATAAGAATATTGCCTTTGAGTTAATTTAATTTATAGATAAAAGCTATTTATGAGACACCTCCCTGCCTCATTTAGGGCCACAACCCAATAGAGGGTATATCCTAGGCTGAGTCATGCATCAACATGTTGCAATGTGAATTTCTTGGTGTTAATAGGGAGTTCAACAAAATAGCAAGAGAAAAAGTTATTAATCCAGTTTCCAAATAATTTTAATATTATGTTTTTCAACTGTATCTGTTCGCAAAATGGTAAAATTTTACCTGCTGTACAAGAGGGATTTCTGAAACAAGACCCATGGACTTTTTGTATGTAGATGCAAAGTGATACTGAGAACTACAGCACCGAAAAGGACAATCCCTCGTGCTGCAGTGGTAACAGTTCTTGCAGATGAGCTGAGTGGATTCAGGAAATGGACATTCAGGGACTGAAGCTATTAACTTGACTCCAGGGAGTCCTATGGCTGTGTGTTGCTAGATGCAAAGTGATCTAGCCCTACCTGCTTCTATGAACTGGAACAAACACCCTCTGCAGGAGTACTTCTAAATGTGCCATTTCACCCTCCAAAAATCTGGAAACCTACAGAGCTATTTTGCTATATACCAATTGCCTCAGATTTGGCATATAGCGTAATCCACCAGCACTGCAGTAGAACATTATTTACAACGTTTTTGTCACAAGAATTCAACAGCTGGGCTTCCTCCGTAACCTTGAATAAACTACATTCTCCTGTCCCTCAGCTGTCATGCAGGATAGCGCATCCTCCACTTGTAAAGTTGCTGAGAGGCACCAGTGCTCCCCATACCGAGATAGTGACAGCCTCACATGGCCAAGCATAAACACCATGGAAGCATCACCATGAAAAGCCTAGTCCTATGTGCACAACACAAGTGTGTAGTGGGTTGACCCCAGCGGGATGCCAGGCCCCCACCAATGCCATTCTTCCACTCCCCTCTGCAACTGGATAGGGGAGAGAAAATACAATGAAAGGTTCATGGGTTGAGATGAGGTCTGGAGAGAGCTCACTCACCAAATGCCATCACGGGAAAAACAGACTTGATATCAACTGAATTTATAACTAACAAAATCAGAGCAGGAAAGTGAGTAGTTAAAAAAATCTTAAAAACACCATCACTCTTCGCTCTCTCCTTCCCAAGCTCTGCTTCTTCCCTCCCAGCGGTGCAGGGAGAGAGGGAATGTGTGTTAGGGTCAGTTCATCACACACTCTTTCTGCCTCAGGGAGAGGAGTCCTTCCCCTGCTCCAGCATGGGGGCCCTTCCACAGGAGACAGTTCTCTCTGAACTTCTCCAGTGTGAGGCCATCCCACAGGGAACAGTTCTCCACAAACTACTGCAATGTGGGTCGTTCTTCCATGGGGTGCAGGCCTTCAAGAACAACCTGCTCCAGCATCGATCCCCCACAAGCTCCAGTGTGGGCTCCTCTCTCCATGGGTCTGCAAGTCCCTGTGAGGAGCCTGCTCCAGCGTGGGTTTTCCCACAGGTTCACAGCCCTTTCTTGGGCATCCACCTGCTCTGGCAGGTGAGGCTGCTCCTTGGGCTGCGGGTGGATCTCTGCATCCCTGTTGGTCTCCATGGGCAGCAAGGGCACAGCTGCTTCACCACAGGCTGCAGGGGAGTCTCGGCTCCAGTGCCTGGAGCACCTCCTCGCCCTCCTTCTCCACCGACCTTGGTGTCTTGCAGAGCTGTTCCTCTCACATATTCTCACTCTGCCTTTCTCTGGTCTCAATTACATCTGCACAATAACTTTTCTTTGTTCTTAAATACATTATCACAGAGGTGTTACTATCATTCCTGACTGGTGCAGACATGGCCAGTGGTGGGTCCATCCTGGAGCCAGCTGGCATTGGCTCTGTTGGACATGGGGGAAGCTTCTAGTAGCTTCTCACAGAAGCTACCCCTGTATCCCACATCTACCAAAACCTGGCCACACAAACCAAATAGAATTGTAAACTACCCTTCTTTCAAATACTGCTATCTACCAATCCAGTCTCATTTTTGTCTATTTATTCTGCCACTTTCTGCTGTGCTCCAGAGGCTTCTGTATATAATCAAAGGCTTCTGTATATAATCAAGCCATATACATGTTTTATTTTGGTTTAAATTTTGTTCAATAATAATTTCCTGAATAACTTTAAACAAAACTAATCACACACACAGAGACATGTATACAAAAACAAATGACCGCTAACTCTAATTTTTTTTAAACGACTGTTCAGTTACTAAGTGTAAGTAAAATTGCAAAAGAAACCCAAGCATCACAAGGCACAGAAACTGTTCCTCTCTGTCACAGAGAACACCCACCTTTGACATAAATCTTCTATCAACAGAAGCGTATTTTTCCCTCATGCAATGTATTTGTGAAATCCTCCGGCATCTTGAAGTTCTGGAAGTTGAGGGAAAAGAACAAGCCAGGTGAAATAAGTAACCCGCATATCCATAACATGTTACGTGGCAAGTCAAGCAGACACAAATAACAACCACGTACTGCTTCCTGAGAGCCTTGCCCACATATTGAGCCTCCAAGCTGGCAAGGAGGGCCTGCAGCCCAGCATGGCAAGTACACAAGGCTGAGGATGAGCTGCCTTAGGGCTGGATGTTACTGGCATTACAGACTGACAGGCAAGCTTGTCAGGCAGGAGGCAATTCATTCTCCTAAAGCTTGAACCATTCCCAACACAACAGAAATAGGGTGGTTACAGGACAATTTTTTCAAACAGCCATGAAAGGTCTTCCCTCTCTGAGCTTTTTTGGGCTAACAAGTCAGTCTCTCTCCTGAGCATTGTAAATCACTTGCTCATTGCTGGCTGAAGTTTATACCATTTCCATAGATATCTGTGACCCCAAGAATTTCTCCCCTTGCTCTTTCATGACACTAGGGGCACAGGAAGAGGATTTCCTAACACTGAGTCAGAAAAACAGAAAATGAAGCCAAACAGAAAATCAGACTATGATCTCCCTTCCTCTGCCCACCTTTTGTCTTTTCATTCTTTAATTAGTAAGGACAGCCAAAATAGACCTTTTCCTTGTTTTAGTTTGCTTGTGTATTTGTTTCTGACAGAAGAAATTTGTCCTTCCTGCAGGAGAACCAACTCCACTCTTCTATAAATAAAATCCACTTGAGTAGATGGAAGTTCTTTTGAGAAGTTTCCCAACACACCTAATTTTAAAAATGGAAGACTAGAAGAGCCAGAAGCAAAACTTTTTTTGTACTCACAAAAGTACCGAGGAGCAAATTTGGGGCAGCTCCCATTTATTTGGGACAGCTTTCAAAGAAACATTCAGGGAATGTGAAGCTACAACCTATTTTACATGAAGCACAGTAGTTGACAAGCATAGGATTAAACCTATCAGAAATCTAGAAAAGCAGAAGAGAAATAAATTTCCTGAAGTGCACAGTCAGACACTGTTAACCGAACATTGTTCTTTCTTAAATAAATGCTCACATACAAAAATGTATCACCTATTGCTGTGCTCTGTAAGCAGGTTTCAACACTGAACAGCCTGGTGATTTACAGATGGCTGGGTTAGAGAAGAGAAAGAGCTCAGACAGCTCGTCAGCACTATAGAAGAGTTTGGCAGAAGACCTGAGAAGACAAGGAAGCTACTAAGGATGAACTGAACATACTGGCAGCCCTTTCATACCATATCTGAATAGGACTAATTCACAATTGCAGCTTACAAGTCCAGACAAATTCTTGAATTTCACAGGAATGTTTAGTATCTTACCATTTAAACAGTATAGTCCTGATTTTAAAATTGGACTTTGCATTTCATGGGGGAAAAAATAGAATTATTAATTTCCAGTAACAACTGTGCACACAAAAAATGTACATACATGTCCCTGTCTCTTTCTGCTTTGTGTGAAGGATCTGATGTGTGAAATGCCACTATCCCACACTGCTAAAACACAGCACAAACTAGACAATGGCAATGGTACATTAAGAAAAGTGGGGAAAAAAAGGAATCAGTGTCAAAAACACAAAATAGGTATTCACAGTGAAACAAAAAGAAAATGAATGTCCCTCAGTCTGTGGACTGATGATAGGTTTGCCATGATTGGTTTTTTTCCCCTGGGAGATTATGTCTCTCAGGAGGTGACATCCACTTAAGGGACAATGAACCACTATTTATATAAATGTCCATCAATGAAACTCTCTAAACAATTGCAAATATTGACCAGCATGCAGTAGATTAATTTGGCCTCACTGTCCTTGGCATATATCGTGGATAGCTATTGCAGAATAGCAGATCTCTTACATTCATACTTGACACATAACCATTGAATGTGAAATTTCCATCAACAACAAAAGAAGCATTTAACAGTAACTTTGTTTCCCTCACAGAGACATATGCCTTCCTAATAATATAAAGACAAGCAAGATGTTTTTCTAAGAAATATTAATATATTTTTTGTCATTTTACTAGACACTACCTGTGTAAATAGTACAAACCCATGCTAACAAAAGGTTCCTCTCCACAAGGAGTATCTCCAATAGATCCCAAAACACAAAGCTTTGTTCTACTATAAGCATGTAAGGTGTGAGGTGCCATCAAGGCCTATAGTGCACAGAAGCATTTGCCTCAGTTGCAAGAGCAACTTCAGTGTGGGGGTTGTTTTTATTAATAAAATAAGTCCTTAAAATTCAACTGCAAAGCAACTACAACAGTCTCAAACTTAACTTAAGAAAGTGTCTAATATCAGTCCTTAAAGCAGGGCAAGACAGTGGTGAGTTGTCTCAGCAGCATCCTGCTGCTGCCTCTGGGGTAAAAATCACAAACCCTGCAATCTTCTCATCTTCACAGCTTTCCTTTGGAAACTGTAACTTTACAATCCTGGAACAAACAAATATTTGTAAGACTCACTGCAAAACATGCATTGTCATAAGACAGGCAGGACTGCAGTACTTGGAACAGAATGCAGCAGAATAATACCCAATTTTTGGAAACATCAAGTAGGTACTGTTTCTTCTCCATACAGTTTTGGACACTCTATACCTGAAAACCAGACCGCGAGAGGAACTCAGAAAACAAAAGCTCTCTTTCTCCCTCTTAGCCACACCCCTTTTGGGTCTAGCAGTTCTAGCATTATATTCCTAATTGGCATAATATTCAAATTCCCATCTGAGATTTAAAGGAAATGATAAAATGTGCGTGTGTGTGCATCTGTGTATGTGTGCACTGGTGTAAAACAGGAGGATGTAGCAGCAGAAAACTGATAATCAAAACTTTTTTCTTCCATAATGCATTTTAGTTTGTTATTGGGACCTTATTTTGAACATATTTCAGAGATGTAAATCCTTGCTTTATTCTACTTTGCTGCACCCTTTTAAGTACTCCAGCAGGGGAGGAAGAAAGTTGTTGTGAAGGAGAACAATTAGGGACTTACACTGTAACTGTTAAGAGCACTGAGCACAAAAGCAATACTAAGACAAGCTGCCTGAAGCTTTCTTGGCTGCAGGAAGTAGCGTTACCAGGGTAATCACTTTCAAACTGTCCAGCAAGACTGCTGAGGAACTTTGTACTGAGAGGGATGTGTAGGCCAAAGCAGACTTCCTGTAAAAGAGAACACAGGCATTCACTGATAATTTGTAGGACTTCCATGTTTTGTCTTACATATGTGCTTCTAGCCTGCTGAAAGTTGAAAAGCCGAGCTCATTGCGAACATTTAAGATCTTCCCTATCACATCCTGAATCTTGCAGTTGATTTGAAAATCAGATGGGGGTAAAGGAAAACGATTTGACAATCACCAAAATGCTAACCAAATTAGATACAAGAGGTTGGGTATGGCTTATATATATATTCTCAGAGATTAAAGTGCAAGGATCCACACTTACCCCACACTGCAGATAAATATATTTGAAGTACTTGTGCTTTCCTTCGCTGGCCCCTTGTAACATCTCATTTGGTGCCAGCACTTTTGTGTTTGCTGCAGGAATGCAGCCCTTCACTCAGCCGGGATGTGACGTGAATTTGAGCCTGACAGCTACTGCACTTAACTTGAGATCTGCACAGAGGCTGTGCTTTTAATTCTGGAGATCCACAGCGAAGCATCTGTTCTTCACCAAGATAGCAGCTGTTACACTAATCTGAGGCCTCTGTGCTAATTGCAGCATGAACCAGTCACAGCAGAGCTAACTCCTGTCCTCCAGTATCTAGGTGTTAGATTATCCTGCTACAAGAAGTGGACAAAACCACACACAGATGGAAGGAGGTGACATAAACGGAAGGGTGACAGCAACAACAAAAGGGCAGATGTAGACTTTCTGATCAGTGGCAAAAGAAAAGAGGCCTGGGGTTGTAGCAGCAGCCCGGTGCTTTTCACACGGTGGCATGGCACAGCCCCTGTGTGCTGGAGGACAGGCATCTGAACATGGCAAGGGGCACACCAGAGCCTAGAAATTACTCAGCTGCTCCAGCATCCTGATGATGCACCTCCCCTGGAAGGAGCAGGAAGGGTTTTCAGCATACAGTGTTAATGTGCCTCCTCTTTTTGATGTGTTTTCCACTTCCACATAACTATCACACTCATCCCAAGGTATGAAAACAATAGAAACCCAGAGAGAGAAGATGCAGTCTCATTTTAGACAGTATTTAGATTTGTCCATTTTATGTGAGTCAAGCCAAGCCCCAAAATTGTCTAGGAGCCAATTAAAAGTTTTCAGTTCATTAACAAAAGTTTCGGAGATCCTATTTGCACCAGGCCTGTGGATACAGTTTTGCATAAAGGTGGAAGGACCTCTGACATTTCTCCTTCCTAATGCCCTGTAATCAAATCTGGAAGTAACTTTCTATGTACATGATTTTAACTGCATTTCTATGCTCAGGCTGTAGAGGACATTGGTCAGAGTATGTATTTTCTTAAGCTTATGTATCCTAGCCTCAAGTAATCAATCAAGCATTTACCTCAAAACTAGAAAGTACGTAGTAAACAGCTCCTCAGGATTTTCTCATCATAATCAAATGTGAACCCACCATGAAAGGAAGGAAGCATATTTTTAAGCTAAGAAGCCCATGCTAAGAACATTAAACCTCCCATAACCTCTCTTCACAAATTTTTACAGCTGTGAATTTAGCATCTCAAATAATCTTAGCTGCCACTATATCAAGGGATATTACTTCTCTTCCAGCATTTTTCCTCCATCAGTTCTTTAGAAGTTAACATTTTTAAAAAAATTTAAATCATTAAGTGATTAAATGTAATCAAGAAGTAAAGGTTTTTAAAAGCCACTTGAATTTCTTCACTTCCCACCTCCAAAATTCTTTGTGGTTTTGGGGGGGGTTGAGGGTGGTGGTGTTGGGTTTTTGTAGGAATGAGTATTGAGTACAATTCTTTTTCATACTTAAAGGGTCTAATTCTTTCTTCAAGCACAGCAGAGACAAGACAGCCTGTAAATTGTAAGCAGTCTTCATTCCTTATTGACATCTTTCTTGAAACACAGTAACCTTTAACCTTGCAACATTATTTCTCAGGGGGCTGATTAAATGAAAAGTCTGTTTTGGTCAATGGCAATTATAGCTGCAGACCTCTTGGTAACCTTTAGTGTGTATATTCTGCCTTGCACACAATGCCAGTTAAATGGTTGACTGTTGTTCCTTCGGTTCATCTAAAATTACATTATCTTAGAAGATAAAATACTGTCAATGCAATTCATAATATGTCTCTTTAAACTGCAGTGCCAACAAAGATTTATTTCTTCCAGGTCAAAAAAGGTTAAAAGAAGCAAAAAAATTCTAAAACTTAATTTGTAAAATACCTTTAAAACAGAGGAAATGCAGATTTAAGACACAGGGTGATTTGGGGCTTTTTCCTTCCTTTCATAGAGGGATTGTTTGAATTACAGTATTGGGGGTGTTTCTGTTGTTGTGGGAGCTTGGTGGATTTAGTTTGTCTGTTTTTAACTTCCTGCTATTTATCTCTTCTTCTGTGTATCTCTTCTATATTTCTGTCTTCCTCTGCTGCTCATGTTAAGCTAAATCTCTCCGAAGTTCAGAAAAGCACTGGTCTTTCAAATACACAGGATAAACAGTGTCTCATGTCATTTAATGGCCCTCTGTCTTCTCATTAGTGTTGTTAAATATATTAACAACATTTTAGCAAAAACTTATTTGCATATTTGTGCCAGAGACAAATCAAAGAACTTGCTTATGCAAAGACATTGCTAAAGAGCGACCCAAGGTATCACTTCAGAAGCCCCAGTTTACTGATCCCTGCCTTTCCACGTAGGCCTAGAAAGTTTGTATCTGCTTTGTTCTTCCCTATTAGCTTTACATCAGTGAAGTAGCAGAGGTTGGTAACACATTTCTTCCAGCCATTTCTAACAGTATTTTCCCCTGCTATTTCTAATAGGCAATCAAAGAGAAGACCACAGGTTTTTTAACAGCTTCACTTTCCAGTAATTTGAATACCAATTTCAAATTTTTCATTGAAAGTATTTGTTCTTTACTGTTTAATAACATAACTCTTCAAAGAGAAAGCAGATTTTAAATAATTTGTGGCTAATTTTGTTAGGCTCTGCTCAGCTGCTAGGGAGACTTTAAAACCATGACATTTCTGTCGCAGTGACCACTTACTGACCGCAGCCCTGGCCAGCACCTGTGGTGTGCGGCAGGCGTGGGGAGCAGCCGGAGGCACGGAGCTTTGAAGCTGCTCCTCTGGAGCTGCAGGCAGCCCCAAGGTGCACGGTGCTCAGGAGCCCCGACAAGAGAAAGGATAAAATGAGCAGGGAGTCAACTCGGAGAACAAGTCGGGAGTGAGGCTTTACAACGCCTTTTAAAGGAGGAGGGGACACGGGGCGTAGCCCACCCACGGACCAATGGGGATCTCAGGGGGAGGGATACCGATGGGGACAGACATACACACAAACCAATGGTCCCGAGGGGCGGAGAGAAGGGGGTCACACGCCCCAATGGGGCGTCGTAGTTCTCAAAGGGGCGGTGCCAGAGGGGGCAGGGTCTCAGGGATTGACAGGGACCATATAGGGGTAACATGGGCGGGTTTGGGTGATGGACACAGAACCGACTGGAACAAGGGGAGGGTACGGGGGATTGACAGGGAACCTGCTGGAACAAGGGGAGGGGGACAGCCACAGGGGCACGAGGGGAGCGGCTCAAACTTGGGACATACCAACAGGGAAATCAAAGGGGGGGTAACGGGGACAAACCAACTGAATACAGAGAACTGTGAAAACTGTGGAATACAATAAAAATGCCACGTTACCACACGGTTCTACTCTGTTCCCCACTGTTCAAAAGAGATACAGTACTTTACAAAAAGACAAACTTGTAAATCAAAACAGGAGACTGAGCAAAGGGAGCACCACTGCAGTGCACAGCCTTTTTTTCAGTATCTCATCACAAATACCAAACATATTTGCCAGTCTCATATGGATTTTCTATTGCTTTCAGTTCAAGTTTTTTCTGCTGGCTTAATAGAAAAAAAAGAAATCCCTTCCACATCCCTGTCCAGTAATTTCCTTTGCTTAGTTGTTTTTCTGTTACTATTTCAGATTAAGATAATTACACTTTGGTCAGCCTAGAGCAGCTACCATCCAGGACACCTTTATTCATATTTTTTTACCTCCACTAAATACTGTAATTTTATCTTTTAAGAATTTTAAAGCCTCTTAAGTAGCACAATATCACGTAATTTAATTAAATTTATGATGACAATCAAAACCAGTGTAAAACATCAAAAATATTTTAAAAGCAAATACAGACAACCTAACCGAATGAGACTAACAGGTATTTGACCATGCAATGCTGAGCCAAATGTGAACAAGATTATGAACATGAAGACATCACTTCTATTGTTGAAAAAAAGCACCTAATTGTTTTAAATTTGAGGTTTTATGGTTTCTTCTTAACCCTCGCCCTCCCCCAAAACCATCTTCAGTGCTGCAGCACCTTTATTTATCATTAACACAGAGCACAGTACTATCAAGCGAATCTCCAGAACTTTCTAAAGTGCAGAGATGACAACACATTACATGTGCTGTTTGTCTTTCGTTCATTTGTTTGGAGGAAAGACCAGACACTGACTCACGGTGGATATGTAGAGTAGTTCATCATCAAATAACACTTTAACCCTACTACAATCCATCAGTTTCTATTGATTTCATCTCTTTGTTAAAATATTCTGCTAACAGATTCTTTGCTTCACTACATGCTGTTTTGACCAGGAAATTAATGGGCAAACATAGGAAACTACAGCACTTCCAAAGACAAGACTTTTGTTTTCCATCCTATCGCGATTTCCAAACACTTGCCAAACTTGACTGTGAAAGATACAGTCATATTTATAGAAGCACTATAAGTATCAAACCTACAGCCTTCCCACTGTAAAACTATTTGAGTCGCGTCATTAACCACTTGTCTTAGGGTGACTTTATGCTGTTATATCCCCTATCACCGCTCTATGCCCAAATATGATCCTGAGCCTTTCTGTGCCTTTAAAACTAAGTGCAAGAGAGACAGGAAAAGAGCCAAGTGAACTTTTCAAAACAGTTTGTGCTTCAAAAACAGAGATTAGCTGCTGCTGCTGCTGCTGCTGAGGAGTGAAGGAAGCACCCTTTCTGCTTCTCTCGGCTTTTCGCCTCTGTTTCGCCAGAGAGAGACGGAGAGTTAAGACTCTTTCTAAGACTTCGGCTTCTCCCTTCTTCTCTTCTGGACTGTTTCAACACCAAAACTCACTGCAAAAACTTTCCACCTTAGGCCCAGAGGGGGCCCAAGCCAACCCAGCTCTGAAGAAAAGGAGAGAGACCACAACCACAGAAAGACTTTAAAATCTTCCCAGGTTTCTCCCCACAGCGAGAAGTTTTATTATTTAACATTATTATTCTTTTCCTGTGTGTTTGTGAAATAATTTTTTTTTTCTTTCCTTCACTTTCCTCCGAGGAAATTTTTTTTTTCCCAGACCTGGTGAAGGAGGGGTGGCTATAACCTGCCTCCTAAGAAAAAACGTTCAAATTCAGACATTCCTCTGAAATTTGTCCCAAACCAGCACATCACTAAATCCTGCTGGTGCCAGTGTTCTGCAGAATTTGATGCTTTTAAATTTTACAATCCTTTGTTGCTTGAAATACGTCACTGTATGCACATTCATGAAAACGATGCACTTCTCACCCAGGTTATGTCAATCACCAGTATGTTAAGTCCTGATCACATATATGTGATTAATCATGCCTTTCAACTTCCAACATGAGACAAATTATTGTTAAATTAACTGCTTTTTTTATTTCACATAATACTTAAACTCATGTATATTTCAGTGGAACTACCATGAATAAATATGAAAGCCAGAGGAATCTCTTGTTCATAATCACACTAGTTTTGAAGGTATTTGAGGGAATGATTTCCCATGCATTTACACAGATATTCCCAAGATCTTGGTACTAATACCCTAACACTGCTGAGGAAACCTGACATCAGTGACATCATTTCCCAGATAGTAACACCACTTGTAAGACCACAGCAATAAGGATCACTGTAAGCCATGGTATCATTATGAAGTCCCAGTCAAGAGCAGAATAATAAGCACTGTCCCCAGAGCGGGGGCTGGGATGGGGGCAGGAGTCCCCATAGCCTCTGCAGTGACCACCACTTCTGCTCCTCTTCAGCACAACTCTGTCAAGCACAGGACAGATTCCCAGATTCAACCCACTCAGCAGGAACTGGAACATGCACTGTGCTGACTTAGAAACTGGTACTTTAGCACAAACACAGGAACATCACAGAGTGAAGATACATGTTGTGTTGGAGTGGTCAGTGAGCTCCTGAACCACAGTGGTAGCAACAGAGTGGCCATCACTTTGGAAGTCCTCATAGATTTTGGTTCCCTCCCAGTTCTTCAGAGTTTATACGTTTATGAGGAGGTTACCCTTTCATTCTCTTCCTTAGATTATTTTATGATCACCAGTACACTTTTCTATAAAATAGGTTTACCTGGTTAAAACAAATAAAGAATAAGAAAGTGCTTTGGCGCCACAAAGAGTGGCTACAAGGGAAAGTTATAGCAGCATAACTAAAATGGAAAGTATATTTCCTCAAAAATATGCTGGCCAAAATTTTTACTCCTTCATTCAAGTAAAAATATCATAGCACACATTAAGAATTAGAGAAATAGAATCCACTAGAAACATTTGAGGAAAATATACTCTCAATCGAAAAAAAAAAAACCAACCAAGTGCTAATGGCAATATTTACTGCATTTTTTCTCCATTTCTCCACCTTTCCTTTCGCAGTATCTTTATAAAGAGTTGGAGAAAATGTGGAAATATTTCAAATCACTTCAGGTCTAGATAAAAATACAATTTTCTTTTATGAAAAGTGAAATGCACATGCATCAATTGGCTGACATCACTGCAACTACAACAGTGATTACTGCTCCTCATTAAAACCAGAGCAGAAGCTCCAGAGATACTTTAGAGGCTCTCCCATCATGTGGGACCACCTGACCACCAGGTTCTCAAGCTGAGAAATCTAGAAGCTTTCTAAGTGTACATTAGTTGGCAAGGGACAAAACATCACATCTTGGTTACTACTAAAACAACATGTTGTTCCATGAACAACATGGAACACCGGAAATGTGATGCTGGTTTCCTAAAGACTGTCCTAGATTTTTTACCCCACTTATCCCCAAGCACTCTGATCAGCCAGACAATTGACATATGGGTCATGATGCTTTCACAGCTCCAAGTGTGCCAGCTGCCCGGCCAGTGCAGGATGTGCGTGCTCATTGAACAGCTGGCTGACGCCCAGCAGAGGCAACTGGGAGCCAAGATGTAGCTGCCTTGTTTCAGCGGGGAGCACTGATCAGGCTGGTCTCTTTTACCCAGCTACTGATTTTTGTTAAATTTGCAGGAACCTAAATATATTTGAGACATCTCATTCCCGTGTTAGATTTCGCAGCCAAGAGGTTCAAGAGTTATGGTGAACTAAAAGGAAAAAAGAGAAACACACAGTGTCTATGTGTTTTAGATAGCCAATGCAGTGCAAACATACATGTTTCTTTGCCATTGCAAACCTGGCTGCAAATACACCATCAAGGTTCACCACATACCTCTAGTTAATTCTAACTTTTTTTTCCTCCGGCATATGTTTTGTTTTCATTACTCTCCCACAAATACTACCTTATCCTTACTAAATATTGCACTACTACTTTTCCCTGTGTTGATATCCTTCTCCCCCTGCTTAGAAGGTATTTCTGTTTCCAGTTCAACCACGCTTGACAAGTAAATAGCAACCAGACAGTGGAAATACATTAAAAATATAGTTAATAAAAGTATGGTAATATACTTCACATTTAAATGTTCTAGATAGAGAGATTTATACATACAAGATTTATATGTATGTATTTTCAAATAATGTATAGAGAAATACCCATTAATCATGCCAATATTTAATGACAAATTCTGCACCTATTTCTGTGTTTGTTATCCTGACTCATCCTGAACCACCCATATGGCTACAACTCTTCAGCATTGCAGAATTACTTGCACTGAACAGCACTAACACAGGAACAACCTTGTGCCCAGTTATCACATGTTTTGGGGGGAAAGTTGTCAGCATTTCAAGTTCAGCATAACATAGGAGAGCCTCAACACAGTCTGCCAGTACTGGGAGCTTCTTTCTAGCCCTCATCCATCAAGGTCCAGTTTATATATACTTGTAGAAGTAAACACTCTAGAGATTAAGGCCATCATATAAGCCTGAAAAAACCCACAATCTCAGATTCATCCCTATTACACAGCAGGTATTTCCATAATATAAAATGTTTTAATATTTCCAGCAAACACAGTCAAGAATAAATTTCCAGAATTGTACAAATAAGGGTAATTCTCTAGAGCTAATAATAAGCAGAATGAGGACCGACATAGAAAAAATTATTTTGTTATTCAAATCTATAGTGTGACTGAATGCAACTGCTAGACTGTCTCTAACAACCTCCACAACTGCAATAAAATTAAAAGTGCAGTTTTTTAAAAAATCCATATATATGTGAGATGTTGTAGCAATTGCAGATTTGCATGTTATTGTCTATAGGAATACTATGACCAAGCCACTTCAAAATGACTGCAGAATGCCTAGATGATTATTTTTAAATTACTAGGTCCAAACTGTCTTCAGAACAGGTACTGCTCTTGTACCCCCACTGTACAAATGACCAAATGCTCTCACCTCAGAGGACGAAGAGAGTATTCATAACCATTACTTCTGTAAAGCCTGGACTGGGGTTATGATAGTTCCACAAAAACATCAGCTCAGTGCTTGACTACCAGAAAAAACCCATACAGTTATTAAGAACAGAACAGTGAACAGAAGAAAACAATACTGTGCTGCTGAATAAAAATATGGTTTTCCAGACCTTGAGTACAGTTCAGACTAGTCCCATTATTTCATCAAGTGAAAGGTTCAGAGGATACAACAAGGAAGAACAGAGATATGGGTCAACTGGGCAGGTTATGATTCCTTAGCCTGGGAAAGCAATGGCTTCAGGAGCAGGTGGCAAAAAAAGGGAAAAGAGTAAGGAGAGGGTAGAAAATGGTCTTCATGGTCTCTTCTGATACTGGAGATATGGTCCAGAAAATGAAGCCATCAGGAGCCAGCTCAGAACCAAAATGCACAGCACTACCTCACACAGCTGATCAAATTGATCAAACTGATCAAACCGTGCCAATCTGAACAAGCCATGCTCTGGAGATATTTCAATAGAGCTGGGGTGCCATGGAGGAGCAAACACACGCTTGGAAGGGAGCCTGCCTCGTGCTGCTAGGTAGAAAAAGAACATTAAGCTCTGGAAATCATCCTAGACTGAAAACAGCTGGAGAAGGGAAAGTTACTGAGAAAGGTACAGGGAAAAGGCAGCGCCTTTTCATTCAACTGTTTGCATATGAGTTACAGGTATTGTTGGCCCAGACAGCTTGAGTTTTCCTAGGTCCATACTCCAAAAGCAGCTGGCAGCAGAGCAGTAAACTCTCTACCGATCCTTTCTAACTCAGGTTCAGCCCTGTTGTTTTTGCTGAAGTAGTTAGAAATTGCTATGAACATAACATGTTGGTCTAAAATAGTTAGCAAGGCCTGTCCTAGCAGTGTTCTCTGTGCCTGCAAAACATTGTGGCCGCAGAGGGAAAAAAACAACCATCTATCCAGTCTTGAATAAAGTCCCAATAAATTAACATTTTCCAAGGACCATATTGGGTCAATGTGCTCTCAACTAAAATAGGCTACCCAACCTTCCAAAGAGAGTTCACCATTTCAATTTTCAGAAAGTCATAATGATACAATCCACACTCAGACATCCCCTGCTAACCAGTCTGGCCAGATTTGCCACTTTTCCATGGCTAAGTTGGAGCAACTCTGCTATAACCTTGGAAAACATAAAACTTAAAATAAAGTAGTAAAATGGGGAAGCAATCCTGGCAACTGTTATTTTGAAGGCACAAAGGGAACAAAAGTCCAGTCAGCATTTGAACTTATAACTGATAAAACTGAAAGTAAAATACTCATGCTGCCCATGGCTGCATCAGCAGATCTGCCCCAACAATTTCCAGCCAAAAACCACCAAAGCACCACTCAGCCTCGTTCCCTTCTGCTCCAGCTTTATCATTCACTCAGAACAAAGGCTGATGTGGAGTGGTTTAGCAAGACAATTCTTTACAATACAACTCATATTCATCAAAATTATTTTACTGGTTTACACAAGAAGTTTTGTACGAACTCCATGACCTGTTGCAGAAATAGAGTGCAGCTACTTCATTCTTCCAGCTGTAGATTGTTTATTTTCTATTATAAAATTGCATGGAGGTTTCTTTTAGGCAAAATCATAATAACCTTAAAGCCAGTGCCACAACCTATATGCCATAACCCATTCTATATATATTTGATATACAATCCTCACACTCATGAGGCAAAAATGTTACCAGACACAGCAGGAAGACCCAGACAAAACATGAGCAAGAAACCTGTGTCCTAAACTCATAAATTGAAATTACTTAAGCCTTGACAACCTGTAGAGAACCTTTTGGGAAATGCAGAGTGTGCCAGGTGCGGTCAGTGCTTGTACGGGAGGAGTTCCAGTTTTCTGTGCCACCATCTGGGCAAGGCCACTTTTCTGCTACACTGTACTCAACACTCACTGTGATGACTATCACAGCAGCTGTGATGTCTGCACAACATCCAGGTCAACCAAAAAAAAAAAAAAAAAGGTATTATTTCAGTAAGTCATTAGAATGTTATCATTTTTAAGGGATGTATATGACTTTCAAAAATGTATCAGCTGTTAAACTCAAAACTCCTCCGGCAAGTTACAATGCCTGCTATGCAGCTGATATCTTTGGAACGTAAAATAAAATTTCATGCTGGAACATTTAATATTCAGTGGAAGCAGATTACTGCTGTGTCTTCCAATAACAATTTCAGCTGATGCAGCATGATAGTCTTCACAGGAAATAAGATCTTGGCTTTGAAATTAGAAGTCAGTTGTGAACATTGCCTTTTGAATGCAGGAGGTTATTTGACTCTTATCAAGACTGATAAGAATGTTGTTTGTCTATAGAGAAATACAATACAGCAGGAAGTTTAGATTTCAGACTTCACTGCAGGTACAGTGCAAGTCCACACTGGCTGAGAGAAAAAGAAAAGCTTTTTGTCTTTAAGTTCTCCTAAACACAAAAAAAGCATTTCTACTTCCTAAAGCATTTCTAAACCATCAGTGTTACTCACTAGTTATAAGAAAATCACCTGCATTTCCCCTTGCCAGTACCATACTACATCCTAAGCACACAGTGAGGAGGCTGCAGAACAACTTGTCCATTTGGTCTTGCAATCATAGGAAGAAATGGTCCTGGTCTGCAAAATCCATTTCTGGCAACAGGCTGGTAAAAGCTGCTATGTGTTTGGGAAATCAATCCTACCCTCCCTAGCTACTGGAACCAAATACTGCTGCTTTTTATTAAGTCAGTATTTCTTTTCCTTGTTTCCCTTCAAGGAATTATCATGTAAGGTTGACCCCCAAATGCTAGTCTAAGGACACAGATACAGCTTGTGTTCAGAACAGCTGGAAGAGGATATAGAAACAAAGTGTGCTTGTGCTACCATGGTGCAAATGGACACACAGCAACATGTACTATGCCCAAAACTTTCAAGTAAGAGAAGACATTTTCATGAGGCTGTTTCAAGGGGTTCAACTCACATACACTAGCATGTATACGTTACTCCTATCCCTTCTTTTTCAAGTACGGCAGAA
This sequence comes from Mystacornis crossleyi, assembly GCA_013400655.1. NCBI lineage: Eukaryota > Metazoa > Chordata > Aves > Passeriformes > Timaliidae > Mystacornis > Mystacornis crossleyi. The sequence continues at coordinate 31,897 of VYZQ01013140.1, read as the reverse complement.
GGCTCCCTAGCAAGGTGAATCACCTCGTGTGGATCCCCCTCCTGCCTTTCATTGTATCAGGAGTTACTGGAGGAAAACCATTAAAGTAGCTTAAAACAATTATTCCAGCCCACTCCAATATTCTCCTCAGTTACGTTCTTACATCGATAGAAGTGACATACTACAGAGACATTTTAGCTGTTGAAAAATGTGAATCTGACTTCCCATCTTAACACACTCACAGAACACAAACTTTAAATCTGCATCCAGCTCCGGGGT
>VYZQ01013140.1:0-18996 GCA_013400655.1 Mystacornis crossleyi | reverse complement strand
CCTTCAAAAGGAAGAGTTGTGTCATCAAATTTCATGACACAACAAGACCTTCAAAAGATTTCAGTATTTGGCTCCACAGTTACATCTTTGTTTACAGCTCAGACATCCTGGGATTCTCCTCTGTAACCCCACATGAGCCCAAGTACTAGTATGTAGGACAAGACAGAGCCTGCCAGTGGTTAAGCCTGAAAGGCAAGATTGAGCTTGAATGAGTCTGTCTTGGAGTCAGCCCCAACATGCTCCAAGACCCTGTGAGTGTGGCATACACAGCTCCTGTTTCCATGACTCCATGCTTCACCCACTACTCCTGGATAGGCTCCCTGAGCAACACAAGAGCAGTAGGAGGGACAGACAGATGGCACGTCCAAACTAGAGACAGATGAGGAGGAAGATGAATAGGTGCTGCAACACCAACGAGATGTCTGTGCTTGAGTCAGAGCACATAAGTAGTTCAAAAACTGTGCTCTGGGAACAATTAGTTTACTATACCTATGGTTCAGATTGTCAGTGGTGGAGTAGAATAAAAGCAAAGCTAGGAAAAAATCAAGTATTTCCATAGAAGTAGGAAAGGGCAACATGTTAGCAAATATGTAAAAGGGTAGCCTTGGCTAATCAGGCAATATAGGTATTTCCAAGTTATTTTCTTTTGTGGCCTCAGGAAAGGAGCTAGAGTCCCCACATTGACCCTACTCCACAAATCAGAACAACCCCAAAGACACTGGGGAAGCCATGGTGTTTACAAGCTCTATATTGTACTCCCAAATCTACAGTGATGCTCCTGAATGGTCAATGATACCCTGAAATGGCCAACAATACCCTGAAATGGCCAAGAATCTGGCCCATAAAAAGCAACGGGGAAAGCTGTCATGCATGGCAATCCAAGAAACCACTAAAGACACTACTACGTAACTCACCCAAATACCAAGGGAAAACATTGCCTAAATATTAAACAGGGTAATCTTTCTGAAGAAACACGCACATCTAGCATCTCCTGCCCAACCCCAGGGGACACAATTCTCCCTGAGATACGTGTTATTTCAAGTTAGCCAAATCTCTAATTAATCTGCTTTGAACAATTTATCAACTCTGGTGTTTTTCGAGGCATAACATTATTAGGAGTTAACAGCACGGATGTCTGAGTTTCATTACACTTATAACATAGTTCAGCATTGCTGGCCTCAAATTTTTGTAGTCTCATGTTGCTGCTCCTTACTGTCTTCCAAGAGCTTTGCTCTCCAACAGTCCTGGCTTGACAAACAGCCCCTTCCTCCCTGCCTAATGTGTCACAGTGGAGCTTAGAGTATCCATCCTTTATCTGATTCTGAGGTGCAACTTCCTTCCTGAAAAAAAGCTCAGCTTAAACAAAAACAATCACACCTTATTCACATAATAAAGGCTGTTTGAGATTAATATACATTTTACAATGTAGATTGTTGCATTCTTGCAACATAAGCCACTTCTCTGAGTCTTCTGTGCTGCATCCATATGTGGGATGTTCAGTACAACAGCCTTATTGTAATCACACAATTTTGGCCTTGTGTTGGAAAAAAAATGAAGAGAGCTTCCAGAACTGCAGAAAGATCAAAGGTTGAAGCCAGGCATTAATGACCTAACAGGCAGAGGTCTAAAAGTCAGCAAACCCCCTAACCCTTGAGCACAGCTCCTAGTTCACTTGCCGCTGTTTTCAGATTACTGCAGCTTGTTTCTTCTCAGTTCTCATTCCACATTTTTGTAGCAGACACAGATTCCCTTATTTTCTTAAACTGTAAAAATTAGGATCCTAGAATTTTATTTCTGCTCACTCATTGCTCTTTGTAGTCATGCAGTGACTTTATCTGAGGCTTCCAAAATAAAATATGGAACTGGTGTTACAGACAACAGCTGTGCTCGACAGACACTACTACCAGCACTCCAGTCAGCTTGAAAGCAACCTTATTGATTACTGAGTACTGCTTATCAGTTTCAACAGTTGTTACTGACTTTCAGTGACACCCCCCCCAAAAAAACCAAACCCAAAAAACCCCCCAAAAAAACCCAAAACCCAAAAAACCCACACCAAAGAAACACCAACCCAAACACCAAAGTCTTAGCAGTTAAACAAAGAAACAGATGTCTTCAAAAGTCTCCTGTGCAGTTAAACTGAAGTGCTCATAGAACACGTAACTAAATATACATACTACCACTAAATATACATACTACCATAATACCATATCTATTCTAAGTTGTACAGGAAGTAGGAAGCTATTATTTTCTGCAGCATAACTTTCTCTGTGATACTAATATGTTAGTGTTCCTTGTCTAATATAAAAGGTGTTAATGCTCACTGATAATAAGAACTGTGAGGTTCTTACCCAAAAATAAAGTTGTCATGGTCTCTAGTTGTTCTCAGAGTAGCACTAGAGTGTTTAAATGACCTGTAAGTTTCCTTAATGCTCCAGATTATTTTGTAAAACAGAATCCTGATTTTCCAGATGAAAGAAAGTGTTTTGGAGAAATTACTGCTTTAAGTTTTCATAGCTGGAGTCATTAATTATTTTATTGTTGGCTTTAAGTCAAGACACTGTTTTGCCTATGCAGACACATATTGTGTATTCTGTTGCAATAACTAAGGTGTATTTGAAGTAAATGTCATTGATAGGCACAAGAAAAAGGGGAAAACTGCTATACACCTATATAACAGAGAAGAAGCTACTTAATTTTAAATACAAGACTTCTTTTGAATTAAAATATTTGTTAAAACTGTCACCTTCCAATCTTGATCAAGCACATTTCAGAGGTATAAATTCAGGTAATCTGGAAACTGCTTGGATGTACCAAGTAAGAAGGCTAAAACTACTTCATTAGCTCTCAGATAGCTAAGTGAAAACAAGTTTAGGAAATTGGTACTCATTGTGACCGGTACTAAGTCAAAACTGGCAGTAGCTAAATAGAGCAAGTATTAGTGGAAATATTCAGGCTCAACAGCTAAAACAATATTACACCAAGGAACACAAGGAAGTTGAACACTTAAGCAGCCATCCACTCACATACACAATCTCTTTGATGACCCAGCCAGTACTTAGCACTTCATTGATGATAAACAGCACATAATCTTGATGCATAATGGAGTAGCCTGTTTTTTCTCTAAGTCTACTCCTCTCACAAGTTTTACACAACCATGAAGCAGGGTTGTGGAGAGCATGCTGGCAGCAATACAAAGATCTCACTGATGTGAAAGGCAAAGCCTTTGTTATAAGCTGGGTGGTCAGACTGCCAAGTAATGCTGTTTGCTAATGCTATGCATTACTAAATACTGTTCCTCTGTGCATGATCTTTGATGCTAATACTGTGTTTGATGGAGCAATACGTAATAATAATAGAGAATATTTTAATGAAGTAATCCATAAATTGATAGGTATGCTCTATCCTAAGAAAAAGATGTAACATGTCATTTCTACTGAAATTTAATTCCCAGTTTACTATATTCAATGCTAGATATATGAAACAAGTAGAACTGCTAGAACCTATCAAATCAAAACAATTTTCAAATCGGGTGGGGTCCAGATCTCTGCTCGGGAACACACTGGTAGAAATCATAATAGAGATCTGTGACAGTGCATTGCTCTTGCTTTAATTTTAGTGTACCTCAGAAGAGGTTACAGCATTATGAAGCTACTGGAGATCAGCCACGCATCACAGAAGGGTTTAGGTTGGAACGACCCATCAAGTTCCAACCCCTCTGCCACGGGCAGGGACACCTTCCACTAGACCAGCTTTCTTCATCTCCTTTCACCCATCCTTAACGTCCCCACAGTGCACAAGTCCCGCTGGCTTTGCTACATTTGTCCCCACAGGTCCAGTGCCCTGCCAGGGTGGACACTGGAGCAGTGGGCCCCACTGAGGAGCAGGGATCATGGTGCAGAGCCATCCTCTGCACCTCTTTTGGCTAGATGGGAGTCTTCTCCCTGGCTCCTGCCCCCTCTATGCATTCACCCAGGGCCAGAGGCAGCATGACAAGATGAGCCCTAGTAACATGGGACACCAGCACCTGTGGTTGTGCCCAGCTCATATATCCCCAACCCTAACTCCACACCTAGTTTACCACCCAAAAAAAGCTTTTTGCCCAAAACTGAGCTGCAAATGACACAGACTAACAAAACCATTTAACTCCACAATTTCTGTATTCAACATATTATACAAAAGAAAAAGCTGTAGACCTTTATGCTTAGTTGAGGAGGATTTTCTGAAGTCTTGTTCTCACAGATGTGATACCAGAACTTTGGAAATATCCCAAGAAATAAAAAGTTTTTCAAGGTCAGGTGAAGTACTAATTCAGGAAATAACCCACGAGAGGGAGGTTTTTAAGCCAACATTTATAAATCTACAGTGCAGCCAACTGGGCACATTTAGAAAGCACTAATCCATTAACCATCTTGTTACAATAGTGATGTTTAAGAGATACTGCCATGCTCCAGTGAAACACACCAGACATACTCAGTAATGGCGTGGTTTCGAAATTTCAATTTCATGCAAAAGAAAGTTCAGGCATTGCTTTTCTCGTTCCAGCAAGCACAGAAATTCCTGATGCAAGTAAGGAATTGATTGCCCAGAGATACTTCTCTTCATGAATGCTGTGCGCATATGAAGTCCAAACACTACCTTCAAAAAAACTCCTGAAGGAATTGCATTAAGTCTACGAGATGGTTGCTATTCCTTCTGCAGGTTCTGTAGAAGATTGCAAGAGATTTTCTGATATTACCCTTAAGGACAGCTTAAAGCTACTTGAAAAAATTGTTTTGAGTACTTTTCATATTTTTCATGAAGACTGTTGTGGTTTATACTGACTCCAATATCAATTATCCATTTTCAATAGTACATACTGGAAGGGAGTACGAATGCAAGAGGATAACCATTGTTATTGTAGAAGAGATTTTTCTGCCAGCTTTCCTAAGTATATAGGTGTATTTTTTACCTTCAAATATCATCACCAGAGAGAAAGACTAAGTTTCCTGAATGTCCTGTTAAAATTACCAATGCAAACCCCACATTTGTGTATGTGGATGAACTAAGTATTGTTATTTATCACTGTGCAATTAAGTAACAGATTTGAGGTACATTTGTTTTTAAATATGGTTTTAAATATAACTGCATCCTTGACAACTTCCGTGAGAATGTGGCCGGACCTTACAGTAAAAAACAAAATGAGAAAAAAACCCCCACAACAACAACAACAACAAAAAAAACAACAAAAAAACCCAACCAAACAAACAAAACAACACCAACAAAAAAAAAAGGTATTAGAAAGAATGAGTACAGCAATGAGAATTTAAGATTAACTAAAATTCAAGAGATTATGCATCACTGACTTCCTGGTTTAACAATAGACATGAGACTTGTGTCCAAAACACCACACTGACTCTATCAGGGGAGCTGCTGTCAAAAAAAAAAAAAAAAAAAGCATGAGAGGCAACGAGAAAACAGCCAGCTGTCAGACATGTCACCTGAAAAAGAAAGGTCCAATTTATTTACCTACCTACAATACACTTAAATAACTGCTGGGCGGCATATGAAGCAAGCAAGGTAGAAAAGGCAGAAGCTGGCACAGCAGCCTTATCTTTGCTGTCAGTTCACCAAATCATCAATGGTAATGTATCTGTTGAAGCTTGGTATTTCTTTGAAGAACTGCTAGTTACAATACAAAGTTATTATTAAGTATCTGCAGAACTCTAAGAACCTTAACTAGCTAACTAGGTCATGTAAACCAGGGATCAACAAAAACACATCTTCTTTTAAAAGACAGATACTCTCACAAATTCTTTACTTATCTCTATCCAGTTCTCCCCAGAACAGCGAGGACAGTTTTAGAATTCAAAAGTATTCAATGTCATCTTCATACATAACAAAAAAGTTTAATAATAGCAAAATAAGCTCAACTTAACAGCAACTCTCTGGACTTTAAAACACATTGTTCCCCCACCTCGTATGAGAGATGACAGTGGTCTCTCCTTTTCATTCCCCTCCAGTATGCTCTTCGCCTCTCCCCAGCTTCCCAGCCACTGATATAAGAACAGAATTTAACATGTACAGGTATGTTAGCTAAGTACCGACTGGTAGCCACAGCTAGTTAACAGATAGAGGAATGCTTCCTTGCATAACTATTTTACCATTACAGAGTTTGCCAGGAGATGTCTGGTTTAATCAATGGATGAATGAAAGGTGAAAGACAGAATTTTCTTTTCAGACCCCTAGGGGGCTGGATTCTGCCTGCCAACACAGCTGTGTTGTCACAAACCTAGTGGAAATGTGCCATCTCCTGGGAGAAACTTTTATCCTTGACAATGTGGCTATGAACACACATTCCTATCTGTCTCTGCTCCTGGGTTTTTGTCAAGACTGGACCAGCTAACCTGAAGGCAAATCACCTGGACATGCAATGTTCGTCACTCAGTTTTTCTTTCCCAAAGTCAGGCTGGCTGAGGATATGGCACACATCTCCCCCGGTCAGAGACAGCAATATCCAAGTCCCCATTACCACAGCAAGCTGGGAGCTGCTATACTCCAACCACAGCATCACTGCATTCCAGTGCCACACACACACACACAAAGCTGAAAGAATCATGCCATCATTGCCATACTGTACGTAGAGGGCTTGAGACATTTCTTATTGCTGCCTTGTCCTAACCACTTACAGGGAGAGATGTATAGAATGAGATGGGGAACATAACCTGAACCCACCTAGGGACTTACTCCATCTTCTGTCTCATTCCTGTCAGGGAATGAGAAAATGAGAGAATTCATAACCTCTGGGCAGCTAGCTCTCTCTTTGAAAAGTTGCACTAATTATTCCCCCTTCCAGGAAGGTATGTGGATGCAGAACCAAAAAAATAGAAGGCAGAAACCAAGGGGACACAAAGACTATTATGAAGCAAGCATGCAACCCTTATACTGTATAGTTTATGTCTGAAGGGCAATTATTCCTCCAGTATGTGCTGTCTCACATTGTCCAAGAGCAACTGTTCACAGTTCTCCAGAGCATAAAGATCCGCTGCTTGTAAGGTAGCCTTTTCCCTTGCTGCAGTGCACTTAGTAATGCAGTTCACTCTTCCAAGCACTAAGATCCGTACAAGATTCTTGATTGTTAGCACTGCAGGCTCCTTACAAAACCTGACCTCTCAAACCTTAAACAGCTCACTTGCCCACGCATCAATTCCCAGCTCACGGGTAGCCTGCACACACTGTATGGCAACCACAGCTTTTTGGTTCCAAAAGTACTGTGAAAGTTTCATCTACATGGTGATCAGCTTTCATCACTGGAACCCTTCACGTCAGTCAATGCAAGAGTTGAAAGACTAGATCCAACTCAGGATTTTCAGTCTCTGGACACCTAAGAGTCCCATTGTTTTGAATAGTGCTAACAACTCCATCAGAGATTTTCTTTCATGCAAAACTACCTCTGATGTCAGTGAGACAACTGACTAAGCAGGCAGCGGTAGCAGTAGTATGAATCTGATCCAGCAGGAATATTGAAGTAGATAATACTGCATATGTGTCCTTTATAAAAATTCTTTCACACTGGTCATGAAAAACACAGACACAAAAGAGGTAACTTATATTTCCACATAAAAAACCCAGAAAGCACATCATGCTAGAAAAGAGTATTTGTCTCCCGCCAAGCTCTTTCAATAATAAACACATTATATTGGGTTTGCATGGCCTAGTTTTTGGTAGAGGGGGAGCCATACAGGTGGTTTCTGTGACAGGCTGCTAGAAGCTTCCACCGTGTCTGACAGAGCCAGTCCCTGGTGGCTCCAAAGATGGATGTGCCACTGGCAAAGGCTGGGCCAATTAGAAATGGTGGTAACACCTCTGTGATAACATAGCTAAGAAGGAATCAAAAGTTGTGACAGAGCTTTTATTGTGACTAGAATAGAGCGGACTGAGAACATGTGAGAAGAACAACACGCAGACACCAAGGCCTGTGAAGAAGGAGGGGGAGGAGGTGCTCCAGGCACTGGAGCCGAGATTCCCCTGCAGTCCCTGGTGAAGACCACAGGGAAACAGCTGTGCCACTGCANCACTGCAGCCCATGGAGATCCACAGGGATGCAGAGATCCACCCGCAGCCCAAGGAGGAGCCCCACCCACCGGACCAGGTGGATGCCTGGAGGAGGCTGTGAGCCCATGGGAGACCCATGGAGACAGGGGCCCTGCTCCCAGCTTGGAACAGCCTGTCCTTGGAGGACTGCACCCTCTGGAAGAATGACCCACACTGCAGCAGTTTGCAGGGAACTGTTGCTTGTGAGATGGACTCACACTGGAAAAGTTCATGGAGAAATGTCTCCCGTGGGAGGAACCCCACAGTGCAGCAGGGAGACAACACCTCTCCCTGAACAGCAGGAGAAGCCTCAGGTGATGAGCTGACCATAACCCCCATTCCCTGTCTCCTTGCACCACTGGGTAGGAGGTAGAGCTGAAAAGAGAGAGGGGTGGAGGGAAGGTGTTTCTAAGGGCTTATTTTACTTCTCATTATCCTGCTCTGATTTTGTTAGTAATAAATTCACTTCGTATCTCTAAGTTGAGCCTGGTTTGCCCACAATGGCATTTGATGAGCGATCTCTCCTGGCCCTTATCTCAACCCATGAACACTTTGGTAAATTTTCTCTCCTCTGTCCAGCTGCAGAGGGCAGTGAGTGAGCAGCTTTGGTGGGTGCCTGGCATCTGGCCAGCATCAACCCATGACACACATATACAGTCATAGAGATTTGGGTTGCTTGTCCTCATGGATGAGAACAGACTTAGCTTACAAGTTAACTCAGTGCTGTACTCCAAGCTCACTTCTAAGAGCAGATCTTAAGAAAGGAAGTTCAAAATCACCAACTCCCAAAGAAGCACCTCTAGGTGAAATGCCAGTCGTCCATTGTTTGCAGCATAATTACTGTAATTATTTAAACAAGTCTGGCCTATAGAGCTATCTGAAATAGAACAGATAATCCAAGCCTGGAAGCTACCAGATAAACGAGACTGCAGAACACTGCTGATATTGCATGATTCAGTTCAGTAAGAAAAGGCAGGTGTGCAACTGATACAAAAATGCAATTTACAGCTGCTGCACTGCAGAAGGAACAAACAAAAGCAGTAACTTGCTTGGAAAGAAGTGTTTGCTCTTCAGGCTTTCCTGAAAGTCTGAATGGTCACATGCATGTAAAAAACACGACTGTGAACATGTCTGTCAGTACCCAGAGTACAAAGCCTCACTGCATGGATTTTCAGGCACAACAGACTACCCAAAATGTCATTGTTTCTCATCTCAAATGCTATCTGACTTCAAAACACACATTGTGATTTTCAGAGGTGCTGAAAATCTAAAGCAACTGGATACAGTTAATGTAGCTATAAAGAATTCCTAAGGAAAGCATCACTGCCATAGCCTACATGCAACAGCATGGTCTTAGTAAAAAATATGAAGTCCCAGCCCTAACACAGAGCTCCTTATGCTTTATACTTTTTAGAGAATTATAGAATTGTTGGGTTGGAAGGGACCTTAAAGATGACCTCATCCCAACTCCCCTGCTATGGACAAGGACACCTTCCACTAGACTAGGCTGTGCTACGTCTTGTCCAGCCTGGCCTTGAACACTTGCAGGAGTGGGGCACATATCCTTGTGCAGCATCAGCCACAGTCTGATCCATCACATACTGTACATTCAGAGTTTTGGGACACATATACTACTCAGAAACCAGGGTGTAAGTTTTATAACTGTAGCTATTCTCTGCACCAGCTTCCCACTTGGATGCATTTATTTTGAAGAATGCCTCGCTTCTGCTTAAATTAAACCATATCCAGAGTAAGCTACCCTAAGAGCCCAAAAACATTGCTTAGCCCTTAGCTAAGTATGCCATTTCACTTTCTCAGTCAACACACAAGCCTACTGTAGCAGGCTTTTAGAAGTGGATAGAAAACTATCTGAATAAATTCTCATTCTAATTTCAGCAACCAAATTTCACTCACATGAGATGAGTAACTGTTACTTCAGAAAAAATCAAGTCTAGTCCATACCCAATCTCTGGAAGTTAAAAGAGAACTCAGACCTAAAGCAAGCAAGCCAAGGAAAGCAATGCCTTTCTTCCCCTTCTCCCTCCATCAGACTAGATTTTAATTGGCTGCCCTGAAAAATAAGCATCGGAAACATAAAAATAAATGCTAAAACCTGCAGCATATAAAATACCGTATTTAAGAAGTGTATCAAGCTTTCTACTACAGGAAAAATGGCCTATCGGGATGCATCAGCATAGAACAGTGGGGACACCCTGTGGCCACTTAGATTCTTTACACTTTATTGTTCACATTTTTACTCCATTTTTCAACGACTTTTGCAAGTTACATGCAAAATCATATAACATGAGAGGGCGTGAAGGCAATAGCATTTATTCCCACCTACATTATCTCTACAGTTGCTCTGCTCTCTCAGTTTTCAAGATCTTTTCTTCTTAGATATTTTCTTAGCTTCCAAGCTGAAAAGAAAAAAATATTAAGGAGCTTGAGCTCCTTAGGTGACAACACCAACCCCTGACAGACATGCATACAGCTAAAAAGCAACATTCTAAATTAATTTATTTAGATTTACAGCATTGTTCATAACAGGTATGTGCTTCTCAGACCTAGGCATTCTGCCAACAGGAAAAATACTATCAGATGAAATACATGTGCAAATCACCTGCCAGTATTGTAAGGTAAGAAACCACAGGAAAACGAAAGGCCACTAACTCTTGTGAATCTGAACACAGTTCCTTTCAGCCCTTTCTTTCCAAGGGAGGAACAGTTTCAAGATAGATATGTATGCAGATTATGAGATTGAGCACTCGTCACAGACAATTCACTGCCCACAACTCCCTCTGTTTTCATACTCACACAACAGACTTCAGCTATACAGCCTGAAGAAAAGGTCCCCCAGTCAGTTCATGGGACAGCTGTGGCTTCGCCAGTCAAGGTCATAGCAACATACTCACTTCTGATCACGTTTACTTTACCACTTAAAAAAAAAAAAAGGCAGAAAATTAACTTCAAGGACAATTAATTTTTAAGTTTTGTACGTGAATATTTTCTCACTACAGGAAAGAAGATTTTCTTTTAAGTTTACTATTTTGAGCAATTAATCATTTCTACTTAGGATGCCTACAAAGGCTGTGAATAGCCAGTGCCAAATCCCAGAGCATATGTCCAAGTGTTCCCATGAAGAGGCTCCACAGTTTGCATGGTCCACAAATTGAGTCAATTTATTGTGGCATTCCAGATGGGAATGTAGCAGTCTAGGACTTGCCGCGACTACTTTGCAGCTGTATAATCCATTTACAAGATCTGTTCTTGCACACATCTTCTTTAAAGCAAAACACATATCTCCTACCTCCAAGCAAGACTTTCATGTTTTCCATCAGGAACAGACCTTTATTTGCCAGTCATGGCAGGTGTCAGCTCAAACAAGATCCTGCATAAGAAAGCACACTCCGCACCTCAGGCAGTTCACTGGCACTACAAATCAAAATTCGTCCAGCACGCTGAGGTGATATAGCATTTCTGAGCTCCAAACACCATTGTCCACTAAATTGAACCCTTAAAATAATTACATTTAAGCAAAAACCAAAGCAGTCTAGGTTATTCTCAGCGTTGAAATTTGCTTAAACTGTGTTTAGACTGCACAGGTAAAGGTTGTACAGATGTTACAGTCACGCAAAAAAAAAAATGTTCTCCACTACCTGTGCAAAACAAGAGTTCATAATGATACAAATTATCGACTCAGCTTAAATCTGCTCCCACAAAATACGCCTCTCAGCTTCTCTCACACTTGTCATCTACAGCAGTATTAGAAATTATCTAATGATTCATCTTGAAAACATTTTTCATGCATGCTCTTACTAAAGATTTTTTTTCCCATCTGAATATTCACACACAAAACATTTTCAGCAAAGACTTACCTGTGGGTTGAACCCAAGTGTGCTCAAATCCACTCTAAAGAGGTCTCCTCCAGAGTATACATGTACCTGCAGCCGTGACTGACCAGCCTCTGGCCGGTTAACATTCCCATAAAATGCTACCAAAAAGATTACTCTCTAGCTATTCTACCAATCTCATTCTATTAAGGGAAAAAAGAAAAAAAACCACATATTTTTTTGTCAGTAGTATTACCTACGATATATCTGGTAAAGAAAAAAAATCCTGGAAGCACCAGGGATGATCAGAACATGCTGAAGTGCCCTACCACAGAACAAAGTAGAATTTAAGTCTTAAAGGAGGCAAGAGGGACTGTTTGGGCATGCTCTGCTCTGTTCCCAAAATCCACAGGGACTGCTGCTCTACTGCCTTCACATTCTGCACACAGACCTTCCTTCCCACACCATGCATCTGTAGCAATTATTAGACCCAAGAATGTGCTGATACTAGACACTCACCCCAAGGCATCAGGCTGTGCACTTCCTCCACGTTGTACAAGGAAACAACTGAGAAACACCTGTGCTAAATAATGCCAGACTAATCCACTATTAAAAGCCACAGTTTGTGCTCCAGTCTGCAAAGGTTTCTCTGAAGGAAGGTGCTGAGCTGCCAGTGAATCATCACTGAGACAGATAATCTGAGACCAAGACAGCTTAATAAACAACTCTGAAAGGATTTCACAGAACCCATGTCTCATGTCACGCTTGTATAAGCTGTTTACAACAAGGGGCTAAGAAAGGAATCCTCAGGGAGCCACACAGGGGGGTATATTCTTCTCAGAAGAGTTATGTGATTTTTGGAATTAAGTAATTGACTGTACAGATGAATGAGACAATAAACAGTTTTTAGAGAGGAAAACGATAACGCTGGATTCAGAAACTAAGCACAGCAGGTAGCCAGCTTACAGAGGGGGCTGAAAAGTTTTGCACAATTTCCCAAAAGCTGATACACTTAGTCCCTCAGAAAAGGAAGACTGAACTGTTACCATCACTCTCGAGTGTAATACCAGATTTCATAGGTACAATGCACGCATAAACCCTCCTCATGGCTTCATCTGGCACATGATTTATATTAGTCTTCAATTATTGAGGCAAATGCTTGGGACTATACCATGCATTATATCACTATGAATCCACTGGAAACCATTTCCCTTAGCCATGGAAAGAAATCCATTCTTGTTAACATGTCACTGCAGTAGAGACTACTGTCCAACTACTTTTGTGCAATATTATCAGAAATGACAGGCCCATCTCTCAAGATTCACTGCACTCTTACTGCAGTAAGTGAAATGGTTCAGCCAAATGTGGATCGTAATGGGTAAAATAATATTTTAAAATACAACAGATTAAAAATTAACCCCATTCTTAATGTTAAGTGCAGTTCTCTTCAAGTGAAACTTGAGATAAAACACTGTGGAACGACTTGTTCCATTGATCCCTAGGTTAAATCTATACCACGTTTATAAAGTGAGGATACCAGCCTTTAAGTGCTTTCACATTTTTCTCAGATGAAGCCTGTTTCAGGAAGAGAATCATAGGAATAATAGTTAATAAAAAAATTAAACCAAACATACCAGCCAGGAGTTACTGTAGCCATTTCTATGTAGCACATACAACTGCCTTTTAAAATAAAGTAATAATACCAGCTGATAAGTTGGAGATGGTGATTTTGAAGACTGATGGTCCTTTCTTGTGTTTATACACACTGTGTTTACCATACTTGATAAACGGAGTACGTCCACAGTCAGCATGAGGATGCTTCTAAAACAAACAAGTTAACAACAAGAAAGCCAGCTCAATTGTTTTGCAGTCTCTGGCAATAAGTGCTGTATATTCATATGCACCTCATGACCAAAACTTTTGAACACTGAACTGCTCTGCAGCGAGAATGCAAGCATCTTTCTCCTGTGTGCAACTGAATGACCGATGTTCGTAAGATATATATTTTGTATCATACAAACATTCCTCCTCACAGGATATAAATAATAACACATGATCTATTACACCAAAGCCAAGCAGGATTGCCGAGTATTAACAGCAGGTACACAAAACACTCCTACTCTCCTCCAACTTTTACCTCACTCCCCAGTCTCTCTGGGTCTTTTCTAATTACCCATCCATGTAACATTCATAATTCCCAGTGCAGGGACAAAAAATCAGAATTAAAATTATTAGCTCAACATAAGAACATGAAAACACATAAACACAGGCCAGCCTAATGTCATTATTCTTTTAAACTCCTTATAATACTATGATTGATTCAAAGAAGTGTGTTTTAAAACATTCGTGGTAGTCATCTCTCACCTAAAACAAGCTTTTCTCCTTCCTGCCTCCTGCCTGACATCATCTCTCCCTTAATCATGCCTTTATTTATACAAGTTGGTGTTTAAAACAACTACCTCACAAGAAAAGTTCAAGTAAATTAGAAATAACAAAATCAGATCCACAAGATCAGCCATGTGAATATATGCAATAGTACGTCCCCAGTGGTCATTCCAGCAAGTTTGTGCCTCCACAAAGGCAAAACAAACTGCAGGAACAAAGCCGTAAGATTCTGGAGCAGCTATCATTTGACAATTCATTTAAATTTGTGAGCCCTGCATCAACTTGTGAGGAACAACTTGCATGAGAAAGAGTATTCATATAAGCTGAAGCAAACAAAATCATGCCCTTTACTTTTTGTACAGATCACCACGTACATGCTATATAGTACTATTTAATTTCATTAAAAAATAAAAATTGCTACATAGCGAGACAAATTCCCAAGTAAGTACTTTCTTTATTGAATCCTCAGTAGGAGATGAAATGTCCTTTCTCCTTGGTATTTTTTAAACTATCTCACATGCTTTAAAACGTGACTAATAACGGGTAGCTGACTGTCCCGCTGTTTCCTGACAGCCACCAAACGCTGTCTGCCCCTTTCCCGTGCCAGTCAGCGGCTGTTTCGGACCGCCGGCCCTCGTCCAGCGGTGGACAGAAATAGTCCTACAAAGATTTCACTTGGGACAACGGTACGTTCACGCTGCTGGTTGCAGAAACCAGTTTTCTTTTGCACTAAGCACCGGGAGAGTGCAATATATTTGGGAGAGTCAGCAGCACGAGAGCCACTGCTGCGGACACCGAGCTCTCTCCGTGACCGCCACTGCTCTGCTCCCACCCCCGGACCCCGCTGGCCAGCGGGGCCGGGCACCGGGTTCCGGCGTTATCACGCCGGGTGCTGGGCACGTCGGTTCCCGCGGAGGCCGCGCCCCGGGCTCACCGCCGGCTCAGCCGAGCGCCCTATCTCCCGCAGCCCCGCTCCTGGGGCCACCTGCCGCTGGCAGACGACCAGGGCCAGCCCAGCTCACCTGCGCTCGCCGCAGCGCCGCCACCCCGCAGGCACAGACGGACAGGCTCCAGCCGCGGTCCGCTTCAAAGCGGCCAAGGCCGGGGCGAGGCCGGCCCGGGGCGGGAGCGGGATGCCCAGCACCGGCGCCGTGAGGGAGCGGCCCCTGCCGGGCGGGGCGGGGCGGGGCGCGACGAGCGCGAGGAGCGGTCCTGAGGGGGCACGCGCAGGCTCGTGAGGCAGGGTGGCCTGAGGACGCGCGGGGATAGCCCGATAGACCACATACCCCCGGCCCTCGCAAACAACATGACAGCGGCCGCCCACTTTTCTGTTTTTTAACCTTTTTACCAGCTCTTTGTCCCATTTGCAGCCGCCCTCACACCAGTGCCGCCTCCCTCCCTGCCTGCGCTGAACACGCGTGAGACTCCCGCAGGGAGGGGGCCGCACCGCGCGCGGCAGTCCCCGGCAGCGCGGGGGCCTTCTCCCTGCGAAAGGAACGCGCTCCCCAGCAGGCGGCACGGCTCCGCGGCGGGACAGTCGAGCGAGGGAAATAGCATAAGAATAAAAATCAGTTCCGAAGCGCTTCCCAACGCCCCTGAGACGCTATTCCGGCTGCTGCCCCGTGGCGCTGCCCCCGGCAGAGGGCGGCCAAGGGCAGTGTCGCCGTACCCGACCGACAACCGGCCCCGACGGCCCCGGTGCAGCCGCCAGCGGGCCCGGACAGGGCAGGGAGACAGGCGGCGGCTCGTGGGTGCCCGGCACCTCCGGCCCCGCCGTTGTGACTGGACCGCAACAGGCGCCCTTAGCGGCTGCCGCATGGGGGGACATCCCGTGGGCACCGTCAGCAACTGCTGTATACAGAAAAACAAAACACACGTGCGTACTAGGCGGAGAGTCGCCCCTCCGCGTGTAACGTTACGGAGATTTCACCGGAAAGCGCTGCCACTCTGGCACAGAGAGAGAGTTGCTGATCTCCCGCGATGTGCACGCTCTGCCGGGGCCAGAATAGCTCAGAGGGACCCCCAAACGCGGCCCCCCAGCTCCGCCTGCCGCCAGGCGCGCCCGCGAAGGGAAGCCGCTCTTGGGGGAACCGATGGGCGGGTCTTTCCCTGGGGTTGTCGGCCAGACGGGGGCACACACCGGAGACACAGCCCGGCAGAAGCGGCCGGGCTGAGCCGCGGCACCGAACCCGAGCCGGCGGGGTTAGGACTTCCCCGTCCAACCAAAGGGGCAGCAGCCTGAGCAGTACGACGGGGAAGGTCCCGGACCCTGGAGATCCCGCAGCCGCTCGTCCCCACGCCCGGCGCCGCTCCCGTCCCTCACTCCGCGAGCCCTCAGGGAGCCGGCGCGGGCGGGCCTGCCATTGGCTGTTGCTAGGTGACGTCCGCCGCGCCACGTGACCGGTGTTAAATGCCGTCCCGGCGGCGCGCGGCGCGCAGAGTCCGTCCCGCTGGCGGCGGCGGGAGCGCGGCTGCACCGCCCCGGCGGAGCGCGGCGAGCATGGTGGCGCGGCTCTGACCGCCTGTCCCCGGTGGGGACGGCCGCGGGGCGGCGGCCCGTGCCCCGGCGGGCGGGGGGCGCGGGATGACGGGGGTGTTGGAGAGTCTGATGCCGGACATGCACACCAGCCAGATCTCCGCTGGCAGCTACCACCAGCACAGCGGCCTGCACAAGCCTCAGGAGTCCCCCACGCTGCCAGTCTCCACGGCCACCGACAGCAGCTACTACACCAACCAGCAGCATGGGGCAGCGGGCGGGCCGCCCTTCGGCCCCGTGAGCTCCTACCCCTACGCGGGCGGCGGCACCGCCCCCTACTCTGCCAAGGCCGCCTACGACGTGAGTTACGGGGGCGCCTACGGCTCCTACGGGCCCTACGGCAGCAGGGCCTCTCCAGCCAACAACGACTCTGGTACGTCCGAGCCCCGGGTGGGGGACAGCTCTGTGAGCCTGGCGAGGAGGCGATCGGGGCTCTGGACACGGGGTGGGCCGGGAGAGCGCTCGTTCCTCGTGGGTCCCCCCGACGGGGCGGGCGATGATGCCGAGCTGCGAGCAGGGCCCGGGGTGGTAGGGGCGCCTCCCCTCACTGGGGTTGCTGTTTCTGCCGCAGCAGAGAAGGAAGACTGCGAGCCGGAGATCAGGATCGTGAACGGGAAGCCGAAGAAAGTGCGGAAGCCCCGGACCATCTACTCCAGTTTCCAGCTGGCGGCTCTGCAGCGGCGCTTCCAGAAAACCCAGTACCTCGCCTTGCCCGAGAGAGCGGAGCTGGCGGCCTCCCTCGGCCTCACCCAGACGCAGGTAAGGCTCTCCCGCCGCGGGGCCCCGGGCACGTCCCGCCCCGCCCGGGCCTGTCGCCCTTCGCGGAGTCGGGTGCGAGCATGGGAGGAAGGCCGGACCATGGCGCCTCGACGGCCCCGGGGTGGGAGTGCAGGCGAAGCGGCAGCGCTGCTGAGGCAGCGCCGGGAGTGCTCGAGCCTGCGAAAGCTGCGCGTCCGTGCCCCGCCGCGGGCGGCCTGCGCGCCCGGACGGCGCCGCAGAGGCAGCGGCCGCCTGACGCCCCTTTCCCCGCAGGTGAAGATCTGGTTTCAGAACCGCCGCTCCAAGTTCAAGAAGATGTGGAAAAGCGGAGAGATCCCAGCGGAGCCGCCTCCCCGCCGCAGTTCTTCGCCGCCGTCTCCCTCGTCGCCCCCCGCCTGGGACTTCGCTCCGCACCCACGTACCGCGGGCGGCGCCGGCACCGCCAGCCCCAGCCCCGCCGCCGCCTTCCTCGGTAGCTACTCGTGGTACCCGCCGGCTCCCGGCGGCCCGGCGCACCTGCCGGCGGCCGCTCCGCTCCCGCAGCCGGCGCAGCCTCCGCATCACCACGGCAGCGGCAGCATCTTCTAGGCGCTGTAGAGACTTGAGCCCGCGGGCCGCACCCGGCAGCAGCGGGGCACCGACGTGCAGCACTGGTGTTTTGGTGAAGCCTGGCTCCGGCCCCGGCCATCCCGGCAGAGAGGAACCGCTCCGCTCCCCGTCCCGCCCCGTTGCCGCCGCCGCCGGGGCCCGTGTGTATTCGGCCCCGTGGGGTCCTCCCTCCCGCCGTGAAAACAACCACGCTGCGGAACAAGTACTCACCTCCCTCCCTCCTCCTACCTCCGTCCATCTTCCTCCTCTTCCCCGGCATTTTCATCAAACCACCGGTGCAGAACTCTGGTTAATTTTACTTTTTATTTTTTTAAAGTTGATAGGTGCCTTTGCGGATAACCTCACTTTGATGTTGGGGATTAAAAAATAAAATGATAAAAAAAAAAGATAAATAATTTTTATATGTAGATTAAAACAGAAGCCTCCCGTGTTCAAGGTATCCTTTTAGCCGTGAACGAAACCGTCCGGCGGGGGCGGGGGCCGGTCGCAGGCGGCGGTGCCGGCGCGGCTCCTGCCCGTGCTCTACCTCCGGACTGGTTTTGTGCCCCGACGGGGCTTCGCCGGGTCGGGCGCCAGCCGCGGCGAGCCCTCCTCTCCGCCCCCCTCTGCTCTCCCCCCGCCGGCAACCTAGCCCCTGCTGTATTTGATGTCTAGAGTCGTGGAAAAAAAACAACGGTATTTTTGGTTATTTATTATGGAAAACTTATACACTCATTGATGTTTCTTTTACAATACGCAGAGATTATTTAAATAAATTATTGTTTCCATGGTGCCCACGCTCAGTTTTTTGGGGGATGGGGGAGG